>OY757018.1:54961014-55118514 GCA_963580285.1 Lucinisca nassula | reverse complement strand
TTAACTTCGTCATCACGATAACACACCTATATAATTCTGACCCACGTGTACCCCACTTTTATATAGTACAACTGGGGTTTATAGGGGTATACATTATTTATTTGACTGTTACTCTAAAACCTCAAATCAGCTGCAGTGAAGATAAATAAGTTTTATACAGTAAAACTGGGATTTACAGTAGTATACATTATTTTTTCTTATTTTTGATCAAAACAAAGATTGTGGCTACTCGTTAGAACTGCCTCACCGAGGAGCTTTGACGAGTTCCTATAATCTATTTTTGGAACAGAAGTATGAAAAATAGCAGAATTTTCTATCTAAACATTTTCATTTTTTTTTTTTTTTTTTGTGTGGTAAAATTTGTCAGTATAGGCGTGATTTCGTAATGTGAATTTAGACAATTCCATTTTTACTGACGGTGGTTTAGTCAAAGTCATCAACCGAATGGCAAACAGTGTAGATCTGGAGAAAAGAGCAGTCGCACCATGCTCTACACTGTTTGCAAAGTAACTGTGCGGACAGACAGAGTTGAAACTCATTAACAGAAATTAACAGAATAGCAAACAGTGTTTTGTTCTGCACAAAACATAGATTGTTGTGCTCGTTTGAACCCCCTCGATGAGGCGAATGTGCACTGTACTGGTTAACCGCTTACGTATTAGCTTGCTCAGGAAAAGTGTGGACAGGTAAACTGACCGGCTCAAAACTGACCTAAATAGTGTTGATTGGGCCGTTAAACTCCAATACAATCTAACAAACAAAATCAATCACTGGCTTCAGACTGCCAATTAACTTTTCATGGTGGTTTTAATCGCCATTTAATCGCCATTTCACAGTTAATGATTTCGACAATTTTTGTCCTTTTTAACATATTTGCCGCCCATACATAATGAATGAAAACATAAATGTAACAAAACTGAGACAAAATAAAATAAAGAAATCCGAGAAATATAACCACTGTATCAAGTACATTATCCGCATGTTATTTATTACTAGTAATTACAAAATTAATACAAAAAAAGCTTTACAGGTTTGATACGATTTCTGGTACATATAATGTGGACTTAGCGATTTTCGCATCATGAACTGCAGTACTGAAAAACAGCTTATAAACGATTTTTAAGCTCTCGGGGAAGCAATTTATCATTTTTCACTACAAAAAAACTTTATATCATCGTAAACTTTGAACAACAGTCTAACAGTATATAACAGTGACTTAATTCCAAACAAATCATTTCTATTTAATATTGGCAACCAAACATGGAAATCTGAACGTTTTTTTTTAAAAATACATTGCCGTCTATGGAGCATATAGGCATGACATTAAATTGCAGATGGAAGCAATAAGAATTAATTATTAATCACTTTGAAATGCACCAAATAAAAACCGAATAATTTTCTTACATGAGGATAACAGTGACTTTTTTCTAGTGTTAAGGATAAATAAGATACGAGGAGTTAAGATTGTTTTCCTTCATAATTTTAATATAAAAAACCTTCAAAATATACAGGTAACTTTAACTGCCGATTTCCTACGGAAATCGATATTCAACTCGGTAATTTCCAGCGAATGAAGGAAAAAGTTCAACATGCTCTCTGCAACTACAGAAGAAATTGGCGTCATCAAATCACATGTAGACAGACTATCAGATGTCGTTTTATCGGAGTATCAGACACTGTTGGAGGCAATAAATAAAACAGCAAACCTGGTCAGAAATATGCCTTTAGAAAGCAAAAGCCTAATTCCTTCTGGAAGTGCAGACAATGCAAAGGAAAACAATAAAAACACTAACCAAAATGTAAAGACCGCCGTCAACAATTCTGCGGAAAGCATTCACCCGACAGCCAATGCACAACACAAAACCAATAAGAACTAGTACAACAGTCACCCACAAATACCCCAAACAGTCAAAACTACACCAAAACGTGGCCTTACTTTCACTAAAGGCTCCTCTCTGCTGAAAGGCATTGAACGTAAATACCTAGATCGGTATATCCGAATTAAAAGTTTCAGACATGCAAAAATTGAAACCCTACATGAATCTTTAAAACACATGGATTTGTCGCGTTACAAAAGTATCATAATTCACGTAGGTGGACACGAAATCGATGGTAAAATCATCCCGAGCTTATTCAAAGAACAGTACCAGTCAATGCTTTACTCTCTGAAAATTACCGGGTGCAAGCTATTTGTATCAGGTCTGCTGCCTAGAGGAGGCACAGATATTAAAACCTTTAACAACATACTTAAGGAACTTTGTTCTAGCAACAATGTTGAATACATTGACAACCATAACTCCTTTATTATGGCGTCCGGTGAACTCCCTTTCGACTTCTTCCATGTCGACCAAGTAAATTTGAAATTCCCAGGTATTCGAAAGCTAGTACACAATATGAATGGCAGCTGTGCCATTCTGCCACAATCTCCAAACTTCCAGAATTCACATATATCGACTCGTGGCAACTCACAACCAAACATGTATTCCAGATACAGACCGTTTCATAACAGATTGAATGACCCGTCTAGGAGCCAGCTACCTCCCACTTCATTTAATCCATACAACTTACTTGTTCACTTGTGCAGGGAATGTAACAATTTATGTTTTGGCAAAATGTGCAAATCAAACAGCAGTCCAACATCAACGATTTCTATTGACACTGCAGTAGATAATGATCTATCTAATGCAACATCTGCAGTAGCTAATGATCTATCTAATGTAAAATCTGATATTTCAACCACCTGCCATGCAACAAATATACTGAAAACTTCATTGAATAACTTACATGCGGCCTTCATGCGGACTGAACAGATTATTCGTCTAAATCGCGACGGAAGTAAGGGCGAGGATTGTGGCCACGTAAAATCGATTTAAGCCCCCCAGTGGAAATCTTCCACTGACCGTTCCAAGGCGGCTCTTCTTTATTTGTTGTTTGTTACTTACTGTGTGTATCACTTGTGTCTTTTAATTTTGGATTGCCATATGGCCATTTTGTGGGAAAGTAACTGTCCATATGGCCTTCCTTTGTTTAGGTTTCCATTATGGTCTGGTCGCTTAATGTTTGTATTTCTTTCCCTTTGGTGTCTTTTATGGATGGAGTAAGTTAATTGTATCAATTCCTGATCTTTGTTTTACTTCTACTTTACAGGCAGTGACATCAAACTTTGAACATATACAAATTTCTCCCCCATGAATAGATACACATACAGATACACGTCTACATGAAAGTACCGCAGCTAAAAAGGAATGAAATTTCTCTCAAAGAGGTCTCCATATGGTTTATCATAACATAAGGCATCTTAAACAGAAACTCGATGAAATCAAAATTATGCTGCGTAGCTCAAACACGGTCGATATTTTGGCACACGCGAAACTTTCCTTAATAAAACAATCTCTGATGAAACAGTAACTGGACCCGGTTATAACTTTGAAAGAAAAGATCGATCTGACCATGACACTACAATAGTGGCGGGGTGTTCTCATCTATTTAAGTACTCATTTGAATTATGTCCGTAGACAGGATCTTGAGTCGTCTGATATTGAATCCATATGGATCGAAATTAAAATAAAAAACAGTAAATCTTTCCTAGTCTCCTCAGTATATCGACCACCTTCTGCGACATCGGAATGGTATGATAACTTCTCAGCACAGATAAAAAAAAATCACTTACTGTGACTGATGAAGTTTACATCATGGGTGACTTCAATGTAGATATTCAATACGGCACCTTAATAAGTACTAGATGGAAGCATGTAATTGAACTGCATGACCTACATCAGCTTATAGATCAACCAACCAGAATTACCGCACATTCTGAAACATTGATCGACCATTTTTACGCCTCCTTGCCAGAAAAAGAGGGTTTTTGTCCCGACAATCGCCATTAGTGACCATTATCCCATTTGTTTTACGCGCTGTACGTCAAAACGTCACATCAAAAGACATGACCATAAGAAAATTCAATACAGATGTTTTAAACATTTTAATGAAGAAACTTTCGATAATGACCTAGCTGATGCTATGAACGCATTTACTTTTTCTAGTACCGATTCAGATTCCAACTTTTTTGCTTGGAGTACAGTATTCTCAGCAATTTTAAACACGCACGCACCTGTGAAAGCAAAACGCATCAAGCATGAATCGCAACCGGAGTGGTTAAGCGAAGACATCAGGCCTTCCATGAAAAACAGAGATTTATTCCATGACCACAAAAATTTGAATCAATACAAATTATGGCGAAACAAAACTACTAAATTAATTTGAAACTCAAAGCTTGTTTACTACAGCTATCTCTGAAAATAAAACAAATACATATTTGTGGAAACATATAAAACACTTAAATGGTGAGTCAGGTGAAGATTCAATGCCACAAACGATTACCGTAGACGGAACTCAAAGCGACACTCTTTCTGACATTATCGATAATTTAAATGAAAACTTTACGTCAATAAGCGATAAACTGAAAACCGAATACGGCAGCGAGGACATACCATTTGACATCACTAAGTTAAATGCATATGTTGACACGAAAATACCACAAAATATTGTCTTCAAAATACCATACATGAAGCTACATGAACTTCATTATACCCCAGCCATACGCAGTATGCCATGGGGGTATATAGTTTTCGTATTTTCTGTGTGTGTGTGTGTGTGTGTGTGTGTGTGTGTGTGTGTTTGTGTGTGTGCGTTAACATTTTCGTGTCCGCTCCATAACTTTTGAACCGCTTGACATATTTCAAGAAGCTTCACATAAATGTTAAGCACCATGAAGACGACGTGCAGAACACATAAACCGTAACTCTTGCTTTTCTACTTTCAGAGTTATTGCCCTTTGTATGTTTTAACTAGCATTTTTGTGTCCGCTCCATAACTTTTCAACAACTTCATATATTTTCATGAAACTTCCCATAAATGATAAACACCATGAGACGACATGCAGAACACATGAACCGTAACTCTTGCTTTTCTACTTTCAGAGCTATTGCCCTTTGTATGTTTTAACTGGCATTTTCGTGTCCGCTCAATAACTTTTCAACCACTTGATATCTTATCACGAAACTTCACATAAATGTTAAACACCATGAGACGACGTGCAGAACTCACGAACCGTAACTCTTGCTTTTCTACTTTCAGAGTTATTGCCCTTTTGTATGTTTTAACTTGCATTTTCGTGTCCCCTCAATAACTTTTGAACCGCTTGATATATTTTCATGAAACTTCACATAAATGTTAAACACCATGAAACGACGTGCAGAACACATAAACCGTAACTCTTGCTTTTCTACTTTCAGAGTTATTGCCCTTTGTATGTTTTAACTTGCATTTTCGTGTCCGCTCCATAACTTTTCAACCGCTTTATATATTTTCATGAAACTTCTCATAAATGTTAAACACCATGAGTCGACGTGCAGAACACATGAACCGTAACTCGTGCTTTCCTACTTTCAGAGTTATTGCCCTTTGAATGTTATAACTGGCATTTTCTTGTCCGCTCCATAACTTTTAAACTGCTTGACATATTTTCATGAAACTTCACAAAAATGTTAAACACCATGAGACGACGTGCAGAACACATAAACCGTAACTCTTGCTTTCCTACTTTCAGAGTTATTGCCCTTTGAATATTACGAGTTTTACCATACACTTGTGTCCGCTCTGTAACTTTAAAACCGTTTGAAATAATTTCATGAAACTTCAAACAAATGTAAAGCAAGATAATAGGATGGACAGAACACAAGAACCATAACTCTTGTTTGCATACATTACAAAGTATTTCCCTTTAAAGATTGTAAATTATGTGTCTGCTAACATCTTCGTGCCTTCTCCATTACTTTTAAATGGCTTATTATATTTTCATGAAACTCCACACGGCCGTTGAACACCACGAGACGACGTGCAGAACACATGATCCATAACTCTTGCCTTCCTACTTTCAGAGTTATTGCCCTTTGAATCTTGAAAATGGCCATTTTATGGAATATGGCCTGTATATGCAAAGAAGCTTTTGTAATTGCTATTTTCAGCTGAGGTGATGGCACTGGCCGGGGGTATACGTGCCCCGCTGGGCACTTTTGTCTAGTTTGATTATAAATTTATTAGAATCTAATAAAGCAAGCGACCTAGATGGCATTAGTGCAAAATTATTGAAATCAACAGCTAACATCATTTGCCCCACACTCCTCGAAATCATAAATATTAGCATCTCAACGGGTAAGTACCCAGACTCTTTAAAATTAGCAATAATAACCCCGATCCATAAAGGCGGGGCAAAAGACGACCCGGCTAATTACATGCCGATTTCTATTCTATCTGTTTTATCAAAAATAATAGAAAAACATATAACAAAGCACTTATTTGGTTTATGAATATACACAATGTTCTACACAATGCACAGTCTGGTTTTCGCAGACATCACTCTTGTAATACTGCTTTAATCAACCTGATGGATAAATGGCTAAAACATATAGACAATGGTGAACTAGTCGGTACAGTATTTTTCGACTTGAGAAAGGCATTTGGTGTTGTGGATCATGATTTCCTATTAAAGAAGTTGAAAGCCTATAAGTTTAGCTAAAATTCACTTCGTCGGGTACATTCATATCTAACAAACAAAAAACAGTTTATCGTTGCCAAAACGCTTAGATCTTCTGAACAGACTGTTAAGTCAGGGGTTCCACAGGGCTCTGTTTTGGGTCCTGTGCTATTTCTTCTTTTTTCAACGATCTTCCTTTACTCATAAATGAAACATATGTTGATATATATGCTGACGATACAACTGTGCATACGGCAACTAAAGAGTCCAAAAATATTGAAATAAGCGTACTGTAATAAAAACAAAATGTATATGCACATTGGAAAAACCTCTTTGATGGTCATGGGTTCACGCCAGAAACTCTCAGTAGCAGAGGCTGTTAACATCTATATACATAATGAAGTAATACAAGATGTAGTCACCCAAAAACTTCTCGGCGTAATAATAGACAAAACACTAAGTTTGGATAAACAAATCAATACTGTTTCTCTAAATATATCTAGAAAAATCACTTTAAACAGCCACCAGTTTTTTTTTGCCTCACCAGAAATTAGGCAAACTCACCTAGTCTTTCTAACACTTTTAGGTGGCTTTCAATGCATTTAGGTAATAGCTTAGGTCTATTCAAATTATTTCTATATGATTTGGTGAAGATACACATAACGGTTTCTTGGCAAACCGGGGTGAAAGGGTGAAAATCCCGCGGGATTTTTGAAAATCCCGCGGGATAAAAATAATCCCATGGGATTTTTTCTCCACTCCCGCGGGATTAAAATCCCATAAAAATATCAGGGATTTTTCTCCCACGGGAGAATTTCAAAATTTTAAATCTCGCTTTTAACTATCAAAATGGACCTACTTAACATTAAAATACATGCACAAAAAATATGGCTGCTCCTGCTCTAATTTCAATTTCTCCCGCGGGATTTTTCTCCCATGGGATTTTTTACAGAGAAAAATCCCGCGGGATTTTTTTATTTTTTAAAATGCTCTGGAATGAAAGTGTAATATCTCTTTTCTATTAATAAGGTCAATTAGAGAAGCTTACAATGAGTAAAGCATGGATATAACTATTTTTAAAAAATCCCGCGGGATTTTAATCCCATGGGATTTTTATCCCATAATCGAAAATAGGATTTTTCTCCCGTGGGATTTCACTAATTTCCAATTTCCAATAAATCTGCTTTGTTTGGACAAAGCTATAATAATTTTGTCCATTAATGTATAAAACATGCATAATTTATTGGTTTAAAGTAACTAATATTGGCTCCATTGAAATTAACTCCCGCGGGATTTTTATCCCATTTCAGAGCACAGGATTTTAATCCTGTGGGATTATTTTATTTCTTTCGTTTTCTTTTTTGGCTGTTAACCCATTTTGTACCAGAAACCCCAAAACGGGTACCCTGGCAAACAGTGCAGGCCCAGATCAGACGCCGCAAAAAGTGGCGTCTGATCAGGGCCTACATGGTTTGTGAAAAGTTAAGATATTTTCAAAGTAAGTTTTAAAGAAATAAAGAAAACACAGCCTGACGCCCCTTAATTTTGGAATGGACTCCTGGTATATATAAGGAGGAAGATTCCATTTGGTACAAAAAGGGTTAAAATTTAAGAACAATGTAAGAAAATCAGACTTCAGGTCCTTCTTTCCAGTTAGTGGATTGACCTTTCTCAGCTTTTAGGGTAAATTCTGACTTTCTTTGTCTGCATCAGGTCAACACCCCATCAAAACACTTCTTTAATAATAGAAGCCTATAAGATACAGAAACTCCTGTAGCCATCAAAAGCTTTGAACAGACTGAGTGAGCTGAAAATTAATGGCTGATTAGAGTTTTTTTTTTGTTGTTTTTTTTGCCATTACTGTAAAAATCCTAAACATTCAAAAACAGCCAGGAATTGCTGTAATATTCTCCTAAAATTTTAACAAATTTGTTTCATGATCCAGCAGGGGGGTCCAAAAGGAACAGATAGAATGGCAAATAGTGTTGACACTGATCAGACTGCTTCAGGAGCAGTCTGATCTGGGTCTGCACCTATCTGTACCAATACTTAAGGATTATTATGGTACCAGGTTTTCTTTCAGAGTTGCTAAATAATGAAATAGATTTTATTGCATATTGCTATATGATCAGCCTTAGCAATGTGCTTTATGGACAGCCTTGATACAAAGTAGCTTCATCACATTACAATAATATATATCCATGTCCTAAAACTTCATTTTATATCACACTCCAATGAATTTCATTTTGTATTTTTCTGGTCTCTATAGTAAAAACATATGTTGTGGGTGCTCTGTAGTACTGCCTCATCAATTTAGTTCTAATGAGTACCCACAATCTATGTTTTTGAGCAAAAAGAAGGAGAACAAATTAAACTCTAATTTACAGAACCCTGGTTTTCTTTACGAGGTAGGGTTTAGAGGGGTGTCCATTACACAGGCTTGTTGATCTGACGTGGACAAAGAAAGTCAGAGTTTACAATAAAAATTCTAAGAATTAGGACACCTTGAGGACTTGCTGTAATTCTCCCAAAATTTAAAAAAAAAAATGTTATACAATCCAGCAAGGAGTCAAAGAAGTGCCGCTCGAATGGCAAACAGTTTGAATACAGCAAGGAGTCAAAGAAGTGCAGCTCAAATGGCAAAAAGGGTAGGCCATGATCAAACTGAAGGAGCAGTCTGATCTAGGTCCACACTGTTTGCCAAGCCTGTCTGTCCCAATACTTATGATCAGTACAGTATCCATGCTTGTTATAGACACCTCTGAAGACACAATAATAGCAGGCGCGACAATAAAATTAATCAATTCGTTAATGAGATAAGATTGCATACAAGCCATTTTTCGCCCATAATTGTCTGTTTGGGGGGGGGGGGGGGGGGGGGGGGGGGGGCTGTGACCTAAAAAAAAGGTCAAGGTCATCCAATATCTAATTAAATCTGCTTTATGTTGTAATGATGCATTGTACCAAGTTTGAATAAAATTAATCAACTCGTTAATGTGATAGAGTGTATACAAACCATTTTTAGCAAAAAATTGACAGTTTTTTTTTAGGGGGGGGGGGGGGCTGTGACCTTGAAAAAAAGGTTGCAATGATATATTGTAAAAAGTTTGACAAAAATTAATCAATTTGTTAATGGTGGGATTGAGCCATTTTTGGCCCCAAACTGACTTTTTGAGGGGTCTGTGGCCTTGAAAAAAAGGTCAACGTCAAATCTGGGGTATGTTGTAATGATATATATTGCACCAAGTTTGACTAAAATTAATCAATTTGTTAATGATAGAGTTCAGACAAGCCATTTTGGCCCCAAATGACTGTTTTGGGGGCCTGTGACCTTGAAAAAAAGCTAGGTCAAGGTCATCATAACCTAATGACTGTTTTCCCCCATCCTATTGATGTTACTACGCAAGTTTGGTCATAATCCACCCATAGGTTCAGGAGTTAATAGTGCTTCAAACAGGCTACGCCAATGCAAATGGGATCCGCACAAAAAACAATGTCCCCCTCCCCTCTGATGGGGGGACATAAATATTTTGCAAGAAGATTGTCACCTTTGTTAAATTTATAACAAAACTAACAAACTTTTATAAACCAATGTTCAGAAAAGTCTAACCACTAGTCATTACTGTAAAATATGACTGTCTGAAAACATATTTCCCAAAAATATTGAAACAATCTAGTTTTTGGTCATTCGACCCAAAAATACTAACTTTCCATGTAACTATTGTTGACCATGTAAAAAAAAAATCCAGGTACTGATTATTTACAGCAGTGCTTGTCTTATTGTGACATCAGAGTGATGTGTAAAAAAGAAAAATCTGAGCTCCTGTATTGGGTTTATATTTAATTTAGCAAATGGTGTAGACCCAGATCAGACACAGCAGAATGCAGCATATGATCAGGGTCTACCGTTTGCTTCAAGTACAGAAATTTAAAGATTAAACGAAACACACTAAGTCTCCAATGCAGGCCCGGCTTCCCAATCTACAATCAACCCACCAGTACTGTCAGTGCTTTGATTGTGAAAAGAACTCGTATCGATTCGGATTGCTGATATAAAACCATGTTACGGTTAAATGTATCTGGATCTTCACTGTTTGCTCATTCACATACCAATTTATATTCCAAAATTTGGAGAAATTCTGCCAAACATTTTTTCCATAATATGCTGGTGCAGTTACTCTGGGCAGGATAATAAGCCTCAAGATTCCAACAATTAACCACATGCTTTGCAAGCTTTTAGATATCACTCAGATGACTTGAGTAATCTTGAGATCTCACTGTCCATTTTTTTTTTCTAATGAAACAATCCTCTTTACAAGTTAATATCTGCAAGGCGACTTATTGATCACATTTATTTACAAAAAAAAACAATAAAAAAAAAAACACTTTAATTTAATTGAGTAACTGAATACTTTTGTAAGATTTTCTATTCATTTTTAATCTTTTTTGTACCAAATGGAATCTTCCTCATTATATTTAGCAGGAGTTCATTCCAAAATTTAGGGTGTCAGGTTGTTTTTTTATTCAAAATTTATTTGGAAAATGGCTTCCAAATTTTCGCAAACAGTGTAGGCCCTGTTTGCCAGAGTACCCGTATTGGGGTTTCTGGTACTAAATGGGTTAAGGATACACCAGATACACATTCTTCTAGGAGGGAAACACTACTATTAGTGACTTTCTGCATGCTTTCATGTTCACTACTCCTATTCACTAAGCTTCTCTGACAATGGGCTCTTTTTTCAAAGGAAAGAATTTGCTCCTCAGGAGCAAATTCTTTCCTTTAAAAGTTGGCCCAAAAAAGGAGGCAAACATTTTGGGTGGAGGCTGTGCCCTTTGCAAAATATGCAATTTATTTCTTTTCGTCAGTGCTTCCAATCATTTCATTATTGAAAAGCTCCTTTGCACTTGTCACCTGTCACTGCTTGCAACAGGCAGCACTGCTATCTTCCTCAACATGTTTTTGCTGACATCTTGGTTTCAGAAATCATTAAACTTGTACTATAACGAAATCCATGGACGAAATCTGTAAAATATTCATAGGAATCTATTAATTTGCTCTTGGCCTAGTTTATCAAGGGCAGTAACTCGAGTATGATCAGAAAGCCATCCATTCTCTCTGGCTTACAATATTAAATGTATTCATGTGTCTATGTCCCCGTAATTTTCATCAACAGTTATTAATATCTGACATTACATGATTCCTCATTCTTATCTTTTGTGATTCCTCAGTCAAATCTTTCTTGATTCTTCATTTATGATATATATCCATCATGTGTTGTTCATTTCAAGCTTTCTGAAGATATATCCACTTTCTGTTATTCTTTCCCGCTCTCCTGGTCAAGCACGAAATTATTGTTAAATCGTGTGAACCACAAAACGATGGCCAGAATCTTCACTGATTGATGGACTAGGTCAGACTAGGCTCAATACATTTTGATCAAGCCACACTGAACACATATATGTTTAATGTAATTCAGCTTTATCATGTGTGGCATTATTGCCTTTAATGAAGTAAGGATCCTTCATGTGTAGATGTAAAACTGGAAGTTGTACTTTCATCACAGATGAATGAAAGTCTGAAAGGGAAAAGAAGAGTATTCAGTTAATATTATGCTATCATCTGTCTAGGCCCCTGCCCATCCGCGCTTGGAGAAATAGATCTGGCTGCATGGTGTTTCCACGCAAAGCGGAAACTGACCACACCTGAGTACTGGTAAACCCCGTGGAAGCGCTAAGCCTGCCAGAGAAAGTGATGTGAGTTGGACCGTCCATTGCATATAAGCCTATCGGTTTCATTGGGCAACAGGACTTGAGATGTCATATTTCATCTCAGTGCAGCAGAATAGGCAAGCAGGTTATTTGTGTAAATATTCAATTAGTTTAAAAGAATACCCAATAGAACAAGAGGGCTATGATGGCCGTGGATCGCTCGCCTGATCCATAGAGTAACAAATGGGCCCCGGGTAGGGCCATTATTGACCCCAGGGCTATAATGTGCATAATGTTGAGGGAGGTCTAAAAATGTGAAGCTTCATACCAAATATCAACAAACGCTATAATTTGAACAATCTTAGCAAAGGTCCACTAGATGAAGCTACACGCCAAATATCAAAGACCTGAGCCTTGCAGTTTCAGAGAAGGTTTTTTTTTATAGATATTCCCTACATAAGCCTATGTAAAACCAAATGGCCCTGGGGCGGGGGCATTTTTGGTCTCAGAGCTATACTTTAAACAATCTTGATAGAGGTCCACTAGATGAAGCTTCACATAAAATATCAAAGACCTGGGCTTGTTGTTTCAGAGAAAGATTTTTTAAGGTTTTCCCTATAAAAGCCAGTGTAAAACCAAAGGGCCCCTGGGCCGGGGCATTTTTGGCCCCAGGACTATAATTTGAACAATCTTGGTAGGGGTCCACTAGTTGAAGCTTATCTCCATATATGTCTATGTAAAATCAAAGGGCCCCAGGGCGGGGGCATTTGTGGCCCAAGGGCTTTAATTTGAACAATCTTGGTAGAGATCCACTAGATGAAGCTCCATACCAAATATCAAAGGCCTGGGCCTTGCTGTTTCAGAGACATGGACCTTGCAGTTTGACCAGTTTCAGAGAAGAAGATTTTTAAAGATTTCCCAATATAAGTCTATGTAAAACCAAAGGGTCTCTGGGTGGGGGCATTTTTTGGCCCCAGGGCTATTACAATTTGAACAGTCTTGATAGAGGTCCACTAGAATGGAAATTTCACACCAAATATCAAAGACCTAGGCCTTGTGGTTTCACAGAAGAAGATTTTTTAAGATTGTCCTTAAAATATAAGCCAATGTAAAACCAAAGGGCCAGGGGGCTGGGGCATTTTTGGCCCCAGCACTATAATTTGAACAATCTTGGCAGGGGTCCACTAGATGAAGCTTCATACCAAATATCAAAGGCCTGGGCCTTGCTGTTTCAGAGAAGAAGATTTTTAAAGGTTTTCCCTATATAAGCTCATGTAAAATCAAAGGGCCCCTGGGCGGGGGCATTTTTGGCCCAAGCACTATAATTTGAACAATCTTGGTAGGGGTCCACCAGATGAAGCTTCAAACCAAATAACAAAGACCTGGGCCTTGTGGTTTCAGGGAAGAAGATTTTTAAAGATTTTTCCTATATAATTCTATGTAAAACCAAAGGGATCCGGGGCGGGGGCATTTTTGGCCCCAGCACTATAATTTGAACATTCTTGGTAGGGGTCCACTAGATGAAGCTTCATACCAAATATCAAAGACCTGGGCCTTGTGGTTTCAGAGAAGAAGTTTTTTTTAAAAGTTTTCTGTGTACAAATCTATTTTGGCTCCTGTGACCTAGATGTGCAACGGACTGGAACCATTTGAACAACTTTGAAAGGGGGCCACCTAAGGATCATTACTGAAGTTTGGTCAAAATCCGATCAGTGGTTTAGGAGGAGATGTCGTTTGAAGAAAAAGTTGACGCACGGACGCATGCACACACGCACGACCGACAAAAAGTGATCCCAAAAGCTCACCTCGTCACTATGTGACGGTGAGCAAAAAATAAATTGAAGGGTAACAAACCCAAATAAAAATCCAAATACCCAATTCATACTGACTTATACTTGCATATTGCCACCCCCAACCATGGGGGCTTGAAGAAATAGATGGGCTACATGTTCCACACAGAGCTGAATCTGCCCGCACACGAGTACTGGTAAACCGCTTAGTGGATCTAAACATGCCCAGGCAAAGCGGTGGGAGTCGGACCGTCCATGCTTATAAACCCTATTGATTTCATTGGTCAACAGGGCTTGAGATGACATTTCATCTCATTGTCGGGTAATAGTCCCACAAAATTGGAAGCATTGTCTCCAAAATGACCTATACAGTGTTGACAAGGATGTTAAACATCAAATTAAACAAACAAACTTGCATATATGAATCTTTGAATTCAGAACAGTTTGTTCTTCAATATTACAAGGCGGGAATTCTCTCAACTTCTTTCACAATACACAACTGTTTAAGCACAAAACACTACAAGATCCTTTTTTAGCCTCTGTCAAGTTGTTAACCCATTTTGTACCGGAAACCCCAAAACGGATAGTTGGCAAACAGTGCAAGCCCAGATCAGACGCCACAGAAAGCGGCATACGATCTGGGCCTACACTTTTCCCAAATTCCAGACAATTAACCCATTTAGTACCGGAAACCACAAAACGGGTACCAGGGCAAACAGTGCAAGCCCAGAATGTGGCTCCTGATCAGGGCCTACACTGTTTGAGGAAAGTAAAGCCATTTTCCAAATAAATTTTGAAGGTAAAAAAACAACCTGACACCCCTTAATTTTGAAAGGGACTCCTGGTATACATAAGGAGGGGTCCACTAAATGCAGCTTCATACCAAATATCAAAGACCTTGGACTTGTGGTTTCAGAGAAGAAGATTTTTAAAGGTTTTCCCTATATAAACCAATGTAAAACCAAAGGGCCCCGGGGCGAGGGCATATTTTGCCCCAGGGCTATAATTTGAACAAACTTGGTAGAGGTCCACAAAATGAAGCTTCATACCAAATATCAAAGACCTGGGCCTTGTGGTTTCAGAAAAGAAGATTTTTAAAGGTTTTCTCTATATAAACAAAAGTAAAACCGAAGGGCCCCGAGGCGGGCCATTTTTGGTCTCAGAGGCATAATTTGAACAATCTTGGTAGAGGTCCACTAAATGAAGTGTCATACCAAATAGCAAAGACCTGGGCCTTGCGGTTTCAGAGAAGAAGAATTTTAAAGATTTTCCCTCTATAAGACGACGTTAAACAAAAGGGCCCCGGAGGGGGGAGGGGCGCATTTTTGGCCCCAGCACTATAATTTGAACAATCTTGGTAGGGGTCCACTAGATGAAGCTTCATACCAAATATCAGAGACCTGGGCCTTGTGGTTTCAGAGAAGAAGATTTTTAAAGAGTTTCCCTATAGATATAAGCCCATGTAAAACCAAAGGGCCCTGGGGCAGGGGCATTTTTGGCCCTAGCACTATAATTTGAACAACCTTGGTAGGGGTCCACTGGATGAAGCTTCATACCAAATATCAAAGACCTGGGCCTTACGGTTTCAGAGAAGAAGATTTTTAAAGCATTTCCCTATATAGGCCCATGTAAAACCAAAGGGCCCCGGGGCGGGGGCATTTTTGGCCCCAGCACTATAATTTGAACAATCTTGGAAGGGATCCACTAGATGAAGCTTCATACCAAATATCAAAGACCTGGGTCTTGTGGTTTCAGAGAAGAAGATTTTTTAAGTTTTTGGTGAAAAAAAATCTATTTTTGGCTCCTATGACCTAGATGTGCAACGCTGACCGGAACCATTTGAACAACTTTGAAAGGGGACCACCTAAGAATCATTCCTGTGAAGTTTGGTCAAAATCCGATCAGTGGTTTAGGAGATGTCATTTGAAGAAATTGTTTTCGGACGGACACACGGACGTTCTTATGAGACGTACATTCTGGGGTTCCCCATGTTAACTCTATGGAGACTTGAACCCTATAATGTAGATGTGTACAGCCACTAACCCCATAATGACACAAATTTAACCCCATAACACAAAAATTTATGGAATAAACCTCATTATGTATGAAAAGTACAGAACATAAACCCCATTAATATGTATCTGTGGCATGTACGCACTGACGCACGCATGGACGAGGGACAACAAGTGATCACAAAAGCTCATCTGTCGCGTAAAAAAATGATAAGCAGATGACTGATGTCCCATATAATTTTTTTATTGTTTCTAGTCAATCATGTTTGTGCTAGCTCAAAACATGGCTATGATCAGCACATTTAAAATTAACCATCTTTTTAACGTCCCCATCAACACTTTATATAGGTCATTTTGGGGACGTTGCTTCCAATTTTGTGGGTCTTTTACCTAACAATGAGATGAAAAGACATCTCAAGCCCTGTTGCCCAATGAAACCAATAGGGTTTATAAGCATGGACTCGCACCGCTTTTCCTAGGCAGGCTTAGCCCCTCTAAGCAGTCTACCAGTACTCATGGGCAACCAGTTCCAGCTCTGCTTGGAAGCATCATGCAGCCCATCTTTTTCTTCAAGCCCTGATATGCGGAGGCCGTTACATCACCTTAGCTAACGTGACAAGGTAATGTTTGTTTGATTGCGGTTTAACATCAACACTTTTTATGTTATTCTGGAGATGCTGCTTCCTATTTTGTTGCCCTTTAAGCTGATATCGAGATGAAATGGCATCTCAATCGCTGTCCAATGATATGAATACCCTGGTTTATTTGCATGGATGGTCCAACTTGCACCACTTTACCTGAGCACTGGCTTTTCCAGGCTTTAGCTAGATGTTCCAAGCAGTTTACCATGGAGTACTCATGTGTGGTTGGTTTCAGCTCTGCGTGGAAGCTTTTGTTTGTTTGATTTGAGGTTTTACCTCCACGTCCATGGCCTCGGTAGCTCAGTCAGATGCGCGTCTGACTGGTGATCAGAAGGATGCAGGTTCAATTCCTGCTGGGGTCGGCAACATTCTTTCGTGGAGATTGATCATGAAATCTTTTCTACGGTCATTCTCTCCCTTCCGCTGATTCAAGAAGGGCAGTTGTCAGTTTTTGGCAAAAGAATGTGCACTGTACTGGTTAATCACTTCCATATAAGCCTGCCCAGGAACAGTGTGGATAGGTAAACTGACCGGCTCAAAAATGACCTAAATAGTGTTGTCTGGGCCATTAAACTCCAATTCAAACAAACAAAAATTAACCCCATGTCAACACTAGGTCATTTTGGAGACGTTACTTCCAATTTGGTGGGGCTTTTACCAGACATTGAGATGAAATGACATCTAGCTCAGCCCTGTCGCCAAATGAAACCAATATATAGGGACTTTGGTTTATATGCATGGAAGGTCCTACTCATACCACTTTAGGCAGGTCCTATAAGCAGTTAACCAGTATTAAGTGCTGTCGGTTTCAGCTCTGCCTGGAAGCATTGTGCAGCCCATCTAGCTATTTCTTCAAGCCCTGATGGGCCGGAGCGGCATCATGCAATTTACATCACAGGGACACGGTCCATACTGATTTTGCTCTTCTAGATGAAATATAAGCGTACTAGTATATACAGTGTATATATACACTGTATATACTAGTAGGCTTATATTTCATTCTACACTGTATATACTAGTTCATTCTAGAAGAGCAAAATCAGTATGAACCGTGTCCCTGTGATTACATAATGCAATATTTTCAAATAATCTGATAATATATATATATACAGATATAGATATATATATATAATTGATAAAATTCTATCTGATTAATTCTGGCCGAAATGACCCGGGCTGAAACGACCCAACGAAATATGCCTAAATGACCAAGGTCCAAATTTAGGCCGAAACTACCCGGGCCGAAACCACCGTGCCTTATGACTAGAAATCCATGTCAATGTGGATTTCTAGAAATGACAATAAATCGATGTTATTCACCTGTGTCAGGATCTGCACATCTCCTTTGTGGGCCTCCTTTGTTATGTTTTATGAGGCATTTTACAGTTACCCATTTTTTTTTGTTTTGTTTTTTGTTTTTTCTTCAGATAATTCTACCTCGGAATATTTCGGTACTTTCCGGACAGCTTCCGATTAGTTGGGTTCACCTAAATTGCCCGAGGGTGGCAAACTAGATCTACGCGTTGTCTTGGTTCTTTCATTCTTCACAGAAGCTTGGAAGTTTTTTCTTGTTTGTCTTTAAAGTCTTACTTTACGATTTTATTAAAAATCGTAAAGACTGTGAAAAATAGAAGTGAAGGCAATGATCAAGAATCGATGCAATTAATTAACCCTCACCTCCCAACAGAGACAAAAATAAAAAAAAAAAATGTATAACCTGTGGATTCTTTTTCTTTTACGTTTCAATCCATACTTAGTTGTTTTACTCTGCTGGTGATGTTTGCTCTAAACAATTCGTGGTTGTACATGAATATGGACGCTTCGCATGATTATATAGACTGTGACTAAAATGAAAGGGACTGAAAGATTCCTGAACAATGCTGGGCTTAAAATGGAGAGACCTCCTTAATACAGCGCTAGCCCAGCAATTATAATAGAGGTAGACATGATTATGAAAATTTAAGAAATATCTGAGACCCAGACTGAAAACCCATTCCTAATTGTAAGGCTTTATTAGTTCGAGTGTCTACTGCTCTCTATTGATCCTGTGATTAACTATTGATCCTACCTGTCAATAAACCAGGTGACATATACATATATACATCTGTGATAATACACCATATTTGCCACTGTAATGAACCCCGAATTCACTGACAGAAAAAAATGGAGGAATTCATGAATAAAAAAATATGGAGTTTATATTTCTATTCAAAATCATCACGAAAACATGCCTATATAATTTTTACCCCCTTGAACCCCACTTTCATATAGTAAAACTGGGGTTTCCGGGGGTATACCTTATTTTTCTTATTTCTGCTCTAAAATATAGATTGTGGGTACACGTTAGAATTAACCGCCTCGATGAGGCGGTTCTAACGAGTGCCCACAATCTATATTTGGAGCAGAAATAAGAAAAATATCACAATTTTTCATCATAAAATTTTCATTTTTTTTTCAGCGATAAAGGTGGCAATGTATAGGCGTGTTTGCGTAATGTGGAGGTGGTGCATTGCAAATACTGACATTTTTTTTTTTTTTTTTTTATGTTTGCATTTCAATGTTAAGAAGATTTCAGCAGGGTAGTATTTTAAAGTGGATGGTGTAAAAACATGCTTTATAAGACACTTTTTTTAACAAACAATTTATTATTTACATATATTACAGAACCTTATTTTTGTATAATTGTCTAGTCCTTATTATTATTATTATTTATTATTATTATTATTTTTGTGATTTGTTATCCAAAACGCTTCGTTGCAAACACTGTTTCCTGATTTGTGACTTTGCTATATGTTGCTTCCAATTTTGTGGGGCTTTTACCCGACATTGAGATGAAATGACCGATGAAACCAAAATGGGTTTATATGTAAGGGTGTTCCGTCTCGGGGAGGTTTAGACCCTCTAAGCAGTTTATCAGTACTCATGCGTGGTCGGCCCGGGTTCAGCACATCGCAGCATCTATTTCTGCAAGTCCAGATGAGCGGATTAAAATAAATAAAATAAAAAGAAAATAATAATAATAATAATATGCTCATTTTCGATATTTTCATACCTGAATATTTGTTAGTCAGTAGTCTAATATAGCCTTTGGAGCTAACACCAACAGAAACGTGGGAACTGAGTGATTAGTGCTCTTGCTACTGGTACTACGGGTCCTGCAGAGGGTTCGATCCCTGGCAGCAAGTATATAATTTCGGTGTCCAGACATCTTCCAGTCGACATAATAAGTATGGACGACTGCCCTAAAGTGCGATGCGCTTCGGATCAGAACGTTCACTAGAGCCCGAACCCATCCCTTCAGCAGTATGTTAGAAAGATGGCTCAGTTGAATATAATATAGTGCACTTGCCTCTGATGCTGGAGGCCCCGGGTTCGATCCTCGGCTGTGGTGATAATTTCGGTGTCTGAACAAGCTCCATTGGCATCATTTGCAGGGATGAATGTCATAAAGTGTGTCGTCCTTCGGATCGGGACTTTAACTGGAGGCCCCATGTGCGGGGACAGCAATCCCATGTGCATGTTAAAGAACGCTACCATAATTACCTGATTACTGTGTAGGCTTTCATCCTGCAAAACTTGAGTGTATATAATATACACAAAGTATGTCCCCTACTGGGGTTAAGGCGCAATTGGAAGAAAGAAAGAGAGAAATTGGAAAAAAGAATGAATGTGAAAAATAAAATAAAATAAATAAAAATAACATTTTCAATATCTTTCGATATTTTCATACCTGAATATTAGTTAGTCGGCATTTTAATATATAGCCATTGGAGTTAATGTGTTTTAAGCTAAGGATTTAATCAAATTTTGTATATTTTTCACAAAATATTTCATATGTCCCCAACACTCCACGAACCATTCAGTTACCTAGATATATAGCCTAAGGGCAGATCAACAGAGGAGCTACCTGGCCTATTCCAGTCATATTAACACAAGGCATACCTGTCTGTTACCCCATGATCTGAAATTTGTCAGACCGTGATTTATTGGTGATGAGATGTTTATTGTCCTTATTGGAGAATAAAAAATACCGTACGTATTCTATTCTGTTCTCTTGTAGAACTCGGCGTACACTAAACTTGACTAATCGAGAAACCCCAAAATGTGAATCTCTGAAAATGTCTTGTTTGAAAATTGATAAAATGACTTATTGATATACAACAACGACAAGAAAATTGTTGTTTATAAGCAGCGCGATAGATAGACAAACAACAACATTATCTTGTTTGTCTTCAAGCCAGAATTAATTTGGTGGAAGCAACCTCAAATGTGGTTTGGACAGACGAGTGAACATTTCATTTGTTAGTCCAAAATCCAGGTAAGGATCTCAGTTTCCCACGCCACAGCATTAGTTATGCCGTTATTTATAGAACAATAAAAAAAAAACAAAAAAAACTTCTATTCAAATAAAAAAAAACCAAAAACAGTCCCGATGGGCTGTACGATGCTTCCACGCAGAGCTAAGTCCGACTCGCACACAAGTACTGGTAAACTGCTTAGAGGATCTAAGCCTACCCAGGCAAAGCGGTTCCGAGTCGGACCGTCCATGCTTTTAAACCCTATTGATTTCATTGGGACATTTACCAGACGTTGAGATGAAATGTCATCTTTTATTTTTTTTCCTATTACTGCTACCCTTACATCTGAGCTTTTCTCAGGAAATCCTGCTCATAATGCTCAGATGTGAGCGAGTAGCAGTAATAGGAGAAAAAAAGAAAAGATGTCATTTCATCTCAACGTCTGGTAATTGTCCCACAAAATTGGAAGCAACATCTCCAAAATGACCTTTACAGTGTTGATGGGGACGTTAAACCTCAAACCAAACAAACAAACAATTCAAAAAAAAAAAAAAATGAACATTTTCATATGAAAAATTCTGATTCTGAACACTCCCAGCTAGGGCAACGTCAAATCAACATCGGTGCAAAGTAGCTGTCACATAGAAATGAGATCACTACCGAGTAACGATACTCGGTCAATATGGGCATATCTAACAACAAAAAAAAAAAAGCCCATTTGTCGAAATGACATCGTTTCTAGCTGTCACATTGCATAAAAGTCACGACGTTGTACCAAGGTTGATATGTCACAATTACATCATGTGCATGCTAGGCTGATTGTGGGTACTCATTAGGAATGCCGAGACAAGGTGGTTCTAACAAGTACCTATGGTCTATGGTTTTGAGCAGAAATAAGAAAAATAATAAAAGATGGAGCTATATTTAACATCGCTTATTTGAAACAAATAACATTAAGCCCTATAGAGCTTTTATTGAGACAAAGTATGCTTTAAAAAATACTTAACTACCTTCCACTTATCTTCCTAGGACTACCACTGATAATGCAACTCTCAGCCAAAGGAGAACCTAGTACCATTTTTTAGGTCTTTGGTATGGCGCTGCCGTGGATCGAACCCATGACCTCCCATTCCTGAAGGGGACCCTCTACTTGTGACCTAAGGGGGTCAGTAAATTATATTATTTACCC
Source organism: Lucinisca nassula (assembly GCA_963580285.1). Taxonomy (NCBI): domain Eukaryota; kingdom Metazoa; phylum Mollusca; class Bivalvia; order Lucinida; family Lucinidae; genus Lucinisca; species Lucinisca nassula. Next base: position 55,096,340 of record OY757018.1, on the reverse strand, counting down.
TTGTACACGCCTACGGAACGATACAATGCGTAACCATTGGTTAAGAACGTGAAGCAATTAGAGCGACATCCGGTTAGGCATTAGATCGCTAAAAAAGGTAAAGAAACTTTGCATTTTCTGTGTTTCATAAGTTATATAATTTTTACGAGGAAGTTATTTAAAAATCGGGGAATTACATTCAGGAGCCCATTGATATCGGCGTCTTTGGAGTAAATACCAAAACCCGTACTTCACGCATTTTGGCTAAATTTAGTTTCTCCTGCTGAAGGTGACCTGAAACCTTAGAAAACTCGTGGTTTTTCGAGGTGTTTGTTGCCTTTTATTTAATATTGCGCTTAGCTACAAGTTCAGCGTATTAACATGCACACACATTGAACATATATGGTTATATGTGTTATGGATAGTTTGCTTGTCAATGCAGCACTATCGAGAAATCACCACGGAAAAGGTCGAAAATGGTTGGTTACGCATTAGATCTATAGAAATGATAACAAAACTTGCAACTATAAAGCGGATCTGTTTTCATCTCCACGGCCTCAGAATCACCCGCACCTTGTTCTACGGAACCATTTTTAGCCAACCTGATAAGCAGTGTGCTATTGATTCGATAATGATATAGTATTTTATGGAAACATTTTCAGTCTCCAGAATCATAGTACCGAATGATTTTCACTGACTTTTACGCTGTGTTTGTTTTATCAAAGGTCCGGTAATTGCCTGAAATGAAATAAAACAGGTTTTGGAGTTATAATTTCTGCGAAAAACCCATCATCTGCCAAAATTTGCTGGTTAAGCATTAGATCGTTTGGTTGAGCATTAGATAACCAGAGGAGAAAATCACACCAGTTGCTCCCTAAGTAAATGCCAGCAGTTTAATTCAATAAAAGGTTGTCTACATATGATTTCTAAATTGTGTTAAAATCATCAGAGAAAGAAAGCTGTGATGTAAAATACTTTTCTGGACAAGACCATTAAATGTCTGGGTATCATGCTTATCTGACCGAATGACACACCGATTCATAAATAAGAGGTCATTACTTGCTTTTGTAGAAAACAAAATGGCCAGCTTACGCTTTGTAATGGCGATTAAGTCTATATCACAAAATGATAATAATAATCACACCACATTGCCTGGGCAGGCTTAGATCATCTAAGCGGTTTACCAGTACTCGTGTGAGGTCAGTTTCAGCTCTGCGTGGAAGCATCATGCAGCCCATCTATTTCTTCAAGCCCCGATGGGCGGGGGCTGGCTAGGTTCTCAATTCAACAGTTATAGATTATGTCACTTTTGCCCTTCCAGTCTATATGAAAACAAAAGTTCATGTAGTGAATTTGAATACCTCAAACATAATTATGCAGTAAAGACTGAGACCAGCTGGTAGAAGAACATTTAATCAATTTGTCATAACCAAGGCTCTGATCAGACTGCGCATATGCGCTGGTTGATCTGAGTCTTTGCTGTGCACATGTGCGATGACTCGTTTTCTCTTGTCGCTGTGCATTTGTACTGTTATAATCAGTGCTAAAACGGACAAATAGGGTCACATTCAAAAGGTTAAACATGCATTCACCCATGAAATGCCTTTTAAGTATTTCATGTTAGCTGGTATTAACTTTCTGTTTCATTATCAATTTAAAAAAAGGCCTTTTTTGAACCATGCTTTATCATGATTCAAAGACTAGTAAGTATGCGAATATTGCATTTCTGAAAGATGACAAACGGAGGTTAATGGGAAGCGGTCGTTTACTTCTAGTCTTTTCTTATTTTTATGCCCGACTGAAAAGTGGCGGTGTTTTATGCTATACCCTCCGAAATTTTGAATTTCCGCCCTCCGTCCGTCCGTCAGCGCCTCATAAATTCGTTTCCACTTCATTAGTCTACATCAAGTGAACAAGTCCTTGAAATGAACACCCCACTTCATTTAGAGGAAACTGGGGTTTTCGGGGGTATACGTATTTTTTTTCATTATTTTTGCTCCAAGATAAAGGCTGTGGGTACTCGTAAGAATCGCATCAACGTGCACCCACAACATATGTTCGCAGTATAAATAAAAAAAACATTTCACGTATTTTCATCTGAAATATAGCCATTTTGGAGTTGTGAACAATGCACTATATTTTTCACGGGTGTGTTATCGTAATGGATACCAGTTGCCGGTCTCGGTAACTCAGTCGGATGCGCGTCTGACTGCTGATCAGGTGGACGCGGGTTCGATATCTACCGGGATTCGGCAACATTCTTTCGTGGAGATTGATCATGAAATCTTTTCTACGGTCATTCTCCCCTTCCGCTGATTCAAGAAGTGCAGTTGTCAGTTTTTGGCGAAGTGTTGCAGTGGTAAAGCATCGGATTTGAGATCGAGAGGTAGCAGGTTCGATCCCCGCAAGCGGAACGTGTTGTTTCCTTGAACAAGAAACTTCATCCACATTGCTTAGTACTGGTTTTTCCCAGGAATAGAGGGCCACATGGAAGATTAGTATTAGTACTAAATGTGTTACCCTCTATAAATAAGGTCGATTATTATTATTAAAGAATGTACACTGTATTGGTTAACCGCTTATGTATAAACCTGCCCAGGAAAAGAGTGGATAGGTAACCTGACCGGCTTAAAAATCACCTAAATAGCGTTGACTGGTCCGTTAAACTACAATACAAACAAACAAACAATGGATACCAGTTGAGATATTTTCACGAAATTTCACAGACAGGTAACGCATCATAAGACAACGCACAAAATATATGTTCTGCAACGCTGATTTTTTCATATTTTAAGTTATTGCCCTTTGAACATTGAACATAACCCTTTCTGCCATAGTTTCGTGTCCGCTCCATAACTCTGTTACCATTCAATATATATCACGAAACTTGGTCTTGTCCAGAAAAGTATTTTTCATCACAGCTTTCTTTCTCTGATGATTTTAACACAATTTAGAAATCATATGTAGACATATGTAGACAACCTTTTATTGAATTAAATTGCTGGCATTTACTTAGGCAGCAACTGGTGTGATTTTCTCCTCTGGTTATCTAATGCTCAACCAGACGATCTAATGCTTAACCAGCAAATTTTGGCAGATGATGGGTTCTTCGCAGAAATTATAACTCCAAAACCTGTTTTATTTCATTTCAGGCAATTACCGGACCTTTGATAAAACAAACACAGCGTAAAAGTCAGTGAAAATCATTCGGTACTATGATTCTGGAGACTGAAAATGTTTCCATAAAATACTATATCATTATCGAATCAATAGCACACTGCTTATCAGGTTGGCTAAAAATGGTTCCGTAGAACAAGGTGCGGGTGATTCTGGGGCCGTGGAGATGAAAACAGATCCGCTTTATAGTTGCAAGTTTTGTTATCATTTCTATAGATCTAATGCGTAACCAACCATTTTCGACCTTTTCCGTGGTGATTTCTCGATAGTGCTGCATTGACAAGCAAACTATCCATAACACATATAACCATATATGTTCATTGTGTGTGCATGTTAATACGCTGAACTTGTAGCTAAGCGCAATATTAAATAAAAGGCAACAAACACCTCGAAAAACCACGAGTTTTCTAAGGTTTCAGGTCACCTTCAGCAGGAGAAACTAAATTTAGCCAAAATGCGTGAAGTACGGGATTTGGTATTTACTACAAAGACGCCGATATCAATGGGCTCCTGAATGTAATTCCCCGATTTTTAAATAACTTCCTCGTAAAATTTATATAATTTATGAAACACAGAAAATGCCAAGTTTCTTTACCTTTTTTAGCGATCTAATGCCTAACCGGATGTCGCTCTAATTGCTTCACGTTCTTAACCAATGGTTACGCATTGTATCGTTCCGTAGGCGTGCTTGTAAACTCCAGTTTATATAAAAATGGGGTGGCGTATGGGGATTCAAAGTTTGGATATAACACAGTTGTTTAAGTAATACAATTTCTGCTTTGGTCCCCAACAATAGTGTTATAAAGAGGTTGTGGTGTACTATTTTTCGTTCTATAATAATACACTGTAACACCCCTCACGAGGGTGTCATGCAGGTGTACATTACATACACTCCAGGTTACACTCCATTACATACACTCCATACTATTAACCCATAAACAGCGTATTACTCCAGGGTGTCATTTCTGTTATTTTTTTTCTTATTGCTTTCTCAAAGAATAGGAATTCAAAGTTCTACATCTCAAAACTTTTGGGTTAATAAATGATTGGAATCCTCTACCACTGTCTGTCTTTAAGATAAAGGATGTTACAACCCCCACCCATGGGTGCTTGAAGAAATATATGGGCTGCATGGTGCTTCCACGCAGAGCTGAAACCGACCCGCACACGAGTACTGGTAAACCGCTAAGAGGATCTAAGCCTGCCGGTGGAAGTTGGCCTGTCCATGCTTATAAACCCTATTGGTTACATTGGGCGACAGGGCTTGAGATGTCATTTCATCTCAATGTCGGGTAAAAGTCCCTCAAAATTGGAAGCAACCTCTCCAAAATGACCTTTACAGCGTTGACGGGGACATTAAACCTCAAATCAAACAAACAACGGATGTAACATCATGTTAATGATTTCAATCAAAATTGGAAACATTAACTCGTGTATCAACTGATACTAAATACCAATATAAATATGTGGCAATTACATATTTCAATGAATTTCTAAGTTTTAAATGGATGCTATGCAAGTTTTAAGGAAACAACTTTTCAACTCATTTGAGTACAAGTGACTGAACAAGTCCACAACAACGTGGGGCTTAAAAAGAGACAACCCCCTTACTTAACATGCTTAAAAGCCAAAGTGACCATCTCTTTGCGAATGATTCATATGAAATACTGGGACTGATTTTATCTGTAAATTGAAGCGTGTCTCTGTAGCTCAGTCAGTTTGTTTGTTTTGAGGTTTAACGTCCAAGTCAACACTGTAAAGGTCATTTTGGAGATTTTGCTTCCAATTTTGTGGGACTTTTACCCGACATTGAGATGAAATGACATCTCAAGCCCTGTCGTCCAATGAAACCAATAGTTTATTAGCATGGACGGTCCGCCTCGCACCGCGGTTCCTTGACAGGCTTAGATCCTCTAAGCGGTTTACTAGTACTAGTGTGCGGGCCTGATTCAGCTCTGCGTGGAAGCATCATGCAGCCCATATATTTCTTCAAACCCCTATGGGCGGGGGCCAATAGCTCAGTCAGATGTGCGTCTGACTGGTGATCCGCAGGAGGATGCAGGTTCGATACCCGGCGCAGGTTCGATACCTGCCGGGGTCAGCAAAATTCTTTCATGGAGATTGATTAGGAAATCTTTTCTACGGTAATTCTGTCCCTTCCACTGATTCAAGAAGGGCAGTTGTCAGTTTCTGGCAAAAGAGTGTGCTATCTACTGGTTAACCGCTTTCTTATATAAGCCTGCCCAGGACAAGTGTGGATAGGTAAACTGGTCGACTAAAATGACCTAAATAGTGTTTACTGGGTCGTTAAAATCCAATACGAACAAACAATTTCTCTGTATATTGACGAGATTCAGAATGCTATATGCTTAAAATTTGCATTGACACTCTGTCATCTGTCTGCTTTCTCCAGTGAATAAGACTTTAAGTACTGTGTAAGGATTAAGCTGATTTAAATACATGTGGATTAATCTGGATTAAGCCTTATCACAAGTTTTGCACTTTGAACATAACATGAACTTTCAAAATTTTTGTATCTACCCAGGCCTAAGGAATCATTTTAAGTTGCCTTGATCAAATGTTTCAGCAGCAGTATACTCACTAGCAGATTGTGGATACATTGGGTTTGTAAGAAATACCCCGGTATAATATAAATGTGTGACGCTCCATGACACATATCTGATCGGAACAGAAAAATCCTTCATTGTGAAAAGTTGGAGTTCCCCAGTTTAAAACAAGACAAAACATAGAAAGACATCCAGACTTGAAGAAATAGATGGGCTGCATGATGCTTCCATGCAGGGCTGAAACTGACCGCACACCAGCACTGGTAAACTGTTTAGAGGATCTAAGCCTGTCCAGGCAAAGCGGTGGGAGTTAGACCGTCCATGCTTATAAACCCTATTGGTTTCATTGGGCAACAGGGCTGGAGATGTCATTTCATCTCCGTGTCTGATAACAGTCCCACAAAATTTGAAGCAACATCTCCAAAATGACCTACAGTGTTGACGGGGATATTATACCACAAATCACACAAAGAATAAAATCCTAACAGGAAACTTAAGCACCTAGATGAATTACTGCATACTTTCGTGGCTTCCAAATTTCCAATCTGTCTCTTTTCCACATGAAAATGTGTCTTATACAGTGAAATTCCGATCTTAAGACCACTTTCTAGACTCCCTTAAAGTAACCTAATTAGTGCTCCTTATAATTGAACTTGTGAATGAAATTCTGTTTGCAAGAATGATTTAAATTCTTTTGTTAGGTATAATTAGGCCCATTATATCAGTTCAAATGCTAGAAGATACTTTACTTAAAGTGTTCATTCTTTTCATATTTGTATCCAAGTCTTGAAGATAAGACAGGTCTTTAAGTCTACACTCGGTATTGATGGGTCCGAGATCTATATAAAGCATTGAAAAGCACATTAATAATAATACATAAAGCATTGAAAAGCACATTAAGAATAATAAATTATACTTTAAGTATTTATGCATTATGCTGCTTTATAACATTATATCATATTCAATTGTTCCAACATAATCTTAAATAGCTGAGGAAATTCAGCTGCTAAATTGCAAAATTATGAAAACTATTTTAATCATCCTAACTAGGTATAGCCAGTGACACCCAAAACACAGATTCATAATAAGCACTTGTATGCCAACAGATGTTTTTCACACCTTTTTAAATTTTTTTGGAAAATTGACTTGACCAAAAAAATTTAAATGACCTTAAAAAATTTAAAAAATTGACCTGATTTTACCAAATGCAGACCCAGATTAGACTGTACCTGTTAAATGCATAATTATGCATATAATAAGTTGGCTATTGGAATTTCAGTTATAATTCAAGAGCAAACAGTTATGACAGATTTGGTCTTTTAAAAGTGGTCTTAACCCATTTTGTACCAGAAATCCCTAAATGGGTAACCTGACAAATAGTGCAGGCCTTGGTTAGATGCCGCAGAATGCAGTGTCTGATCAGGGCCTCCACTGTTTGCTAAAAGTTCAGTCATTTTCTAAATAAATTTTGAAGAAAACACAACCTGACACCCCTAAATTTTAAAATGGACTCTTGCTATATATGAGGAAGATTCTATTTGGTACAAAAAGGGTTAAACTCTGTTCAGAAAATCTGAATCATCAATTTTTTCGTTTCTTCCTTTTAAAAATAATACTCAATTTAGCCCATACATCACTATGGCAAAGTTTTAGACCTGACTCTCCGCCGATTTCTCCAACAAGTCCTATGCCACTGCGACAGTCAAGAAAGGCTGTGATTATTTGGAGAAAATTGCAAAATCTAAATTTTCGTTCACAGACTAAAGACATTCTGACAGGTTCGATACACCCTTTTAAGCCATATAATTATATATATAGAAGTGGTTACTGCTCAAGACACATTGTAAATTACAAGGGCGTCTATGTTTTATTTGCACAATCACTTAATGGGAAATCATTAGCTGTGACACCACATCTGATATATGCATAATTCATTTTGAACACTGTTGACAGCACATCCCACTAGCGGCTCCCCATTCCTAGAGAGCTTCTATCTGGTCATTCGAATGTAAGGTATGTCATAATTGCATATCTATTTATAAAGAGTATCACATGGATTTGAATATTTATTATTTTACCTGACAATCATCATCAAATGGACTTAGTCGGTGGTCTCATTTCTTTGTTTTGCAATTTTCTCCAAATAATCACAGCCTTTCTTGACTGTCGCAGAGGCATAGGACTTGCTGGAGAAATCGGCGGAGAGTCAGGTCTAAAACTTTCCCATAGTGATGTGTGGGATAAAATGAGTATTAAAAGGAAGAAACGAAAAAATCGATGATTCAGATTTTCTGAACGGAGTTTAATACTGAATAGCTGGGTGGTTTTAATCTTAATAAATGACAGTTAGTTATATATAGGAAACAGTTTGAGTCTAGCAAAAAATATTCTAAATAGCATAATGGTTCAAAAATAGGGGTGGTTCTGTAAGCAGAATTAGTATAAACATATTTTATTGCATCATAAATCAAGCAACAGGGTCAGGCCACAAGTTCTGCCAACATTAGTTCCTCCCCTAATTCTACTGTACATGTACTTATATACACCAATGTGTTCATATACTGTATTGATCCTGTGTATTGGGACAGATAGGCCTAATCAATCAATGTAGACCCAGATCAGACTGTATCTGTAGCAAGATAATTTTTTGAGTATGCGTCTGATCCAGACATTCGGATGCGTCTTTCAACCAGGGTCAAGTTTTGGTGTGTGAAAAAATGTCGCAGGAAAAAAGTCACAAATAATAAAATTTGGAAAAAAAAATCTGCTTAAAAAAGGTTGTTAAACATAAATAAATTTTCTGATATCAATAAAAGATGCTGGGGTAATTGTCATTTAGGTCATTTGCTGATGAGGTTATTTGCTTGTGGAATTTATTTTCAAAATTACAATGAAAGCACATACACTTAGTCTTTTGGCAAAGTGGTAGTATTCATCCTGTTAACGAGTTTTTGTTGTGAATACCCATGTAAACCCCACATTATATATATAGAAAAATGGGGTTTAAGTACTATTCATTACATTCCTTATTTTTTGCTCAAAAATAAAGATTGTGGGTACCTGTAGGAAGCATCCAAGTGAGGGGGTTCTATTTAGCTCCCACAATCTCTGTTCGGGCTAAAAATTAGAAAAAAATAAAATCTGAAAAATGCTATTTCTAGCGTAGTTGCAATTTGTCATGGTAATGTGAAGACTCTTACGGATCTTAACCCTTCTCTTACTGAATATTCAATTTAGCCACTGACTTTGAACCAATCCAATTACTCGATGTAATTTATTCCTACAAATTCTTAATCTGACTGTCAAACAGTGTAGATCCTGATCAGATGGCTTCTTCAGAAACCATCTGATCTGGATCTACACTGTTTGCAAAGACAGAGGTTGTCATGAAGAGTAGGATAAGGGTTAAAATATGGATTTAACTCTGCTAGTCATCATCAATACTTTGGAATGGAACTTATCAATCAGTAACTCACAAAACTCTTAACAGCCATTTTTTTCCTTATTTTAGGCTCAACAACATAGATTGCGAGTAATATTTAAAACAACCACATAGAGGCTGTCCTAACAATGACCCACAGTCTATAAGTTTCCATCTGATTTATGCTAGGCCTCGAGACAGAAAAGATACCACTTTTATCACATGGGCATGTTACATGAACAAGCTTTAGGATGGAAACTTCCGTTGTGTATCGTCATTCGTAATTGTCACCATTTGAATCAGTTACTCACAAATATATACTGAAAACAATGATTTAAGTTCAATTATGTGGCTTTTTCACATGACTTTTTGTCGAGCCGCTTTAGTGAATGCGAGACATACCGGTAGTTGCCACAATGGCGTCCGTCCGGACGTACTTAGGCCTATGTTAACCTTTTTCCTTAACAAATGTTAACCTTTTTCATTAAGCACTGGCAGCTCGACATGCAGGCAGTGGCCAACTAGTTTTCCTACCCAAAACTGTGACTTGTTTTCCTACATTCACATATACGTATGACCTTAGTCATTGGTGGGACATAATTTTAACTAAAATACACATACAAAGTAACGTCTGGTAAATATCAGCATGGGCTTTTGTCCCAGTGGGCTATTGTCCAAGTTGGGTTTTGGCTTAGTGAGCTTTTGTCCAGTGGGCATTTGTCCTACACTCAAAAGCAGAGTTATTTAAAATACATAACGAAAACACGCCTATTCTAATATATTGGAAAAAAAAACAAAAAAAAAACACCTAAAAGAAATTTTTTTAGATAAAAATCCTGATAATTATTGCTCAAAGCATATACATGTATTGTGGGTATGCATTAGAACTGCCTTAGGCAAGGCAGTTCTAACGAGTACCCACAATCTATGTTTTGAAGTAGAAATAAGAAAAATAATGTATACCCCTGTAAACCCCAGTTTTACTGTATAAAAGTGTGGTTTAATGGGGTCAAAATTATATAGGCGTGTTTGCTTGATGGTGGGGATGTATTTTATTATTCCACTCGAGCCATTGTATGGGAAAATTATATTAGTGAGAATCTATGGACTGAATCTGATTTATTTTGCTCAATGCTGTAATGTGTAGGCCCATAAATATTTCAAAAAGGCCCATAAAAATTAAAAAAGACCCATCAAAATCTTGATTTTCTTTCATGTAAATGAATAGGAGATGGGCCAATGGTCCATTTTGGGGCCCATCAATATATTGAGCCCAAAATATGCCAACACAGATGTGTGTAATGGTGTGGATTGTGGGTACTCATTCAGGTTGCATTATGAAAACAGTAATCAGAAAGAAAGTATCAGGCATAAAAGTATCAGTTTTGGGTGGGAAAAAAGTATCTGGAAACAAAGTTTCAGTTTTAATCAGATTTGCTTCTGATGTTACGATGATATGATGATTAGGATACTTTTGTATGTTTTGATTTGTTTTTCAGTGTAATAATCAATTTTGCAATTCTCTGTAATCCTTACCTTATAAAAGGGATGAGAGGTCACTTCATCTCAATGTCTGGTAAAAGTCCAAAATGACATATATAGTGTTGACGGGGATGTTAAACCTCCAATTAAAGAAACTAAAGTGTGCAAGTCAGACCTCCATGCTCATGAACCCTATTTGGTTTCATTGGGCGACAGGGCTTGAGATGTCATTTCATCTCGCTGTCAGGTAAAAGTCCCACAAGTTGGAAGCAACGCCTCCAAAATGACATACATAGTGTAGATGGGGATGTTAAACCTCCAATTAAACAAGTGTGCAAGTCGGACCCGTGTGCAATGGGCGGCAGGGCTTGAGGTGTCATTTCAGCTCAATGTCTGGTTGGTAAAATTCCCACAAATTGGTCACATTAAACTGAGACTTTCTTCCTGACATTTTTTTTTCCTGATACTTTTTTTTCCGGATTCTTTTTTTATCCGATACTTTTTTTCCTGATACTTTCTTTCCTACATTCTATGAAAACACCCCTATACAAATACATTGTAAGATTTACTGCCGGAAATACAAAAGTTTTAGATGCAAAATTGTGATATATTTCTTATTTCTACTCAAAATATAGATTGTGGGTAAACTTTAGGCCTCCATGAGGTGGTTCTAATGAGTATCCACAATCTATCTTTTGGAGCAGAAATAAAAAAATAAGGTTTACACCTGTAAACCCCAGTTTTACTATATATAAAAGTAGTGTTCAAGGGGGTCTGAATTATATAGGCGTGTTTTCGTGATGGAATATCAGGAATGCTCAGGCTCTTAACATTTTAACCCCATTTGGAAACAGTTAAATTCCTATACATTATGCAAATAATGTAGATCCTGATCAGATGCCACCCTCTGTATCATTTGATCTGGGTCTACACTGCTTGCCAAATCGAGCCCAGATTGACTCAAAAACAACACTCTGATCTCAAGAGAGATTTGAGGAAGGGGTACATATTTTCATCTAAGGATTACTTTGTAAAAAAAAAGTCACATCATCAGACTTTATATAAGTTCTCAAACTTCTTGCAAATCCCTGTGGGGAGTCCAAGTCAGTCACCTGTGTTTATTGATGAAAGATAAGAATTACAATGTTGTGTCCAGTGCATGAAATAGATAAGCCTTCTATGTAGTCACACTTGAAAAGGGACCTTGTGACACTAACTTAGATAAATAGGACTGGCTGATCAGAGTTTAACCTTTATCCTGCTGAATAAATTAATTAGCCACACCCATTTCTGACTATCCCCCAGTCAAATTAATTGATATTATGTATGCATTTCACAAACAGCATGACAAATAGTGTAGATCCTGATTAAATTACTTGACAAACTGCATGACAAAGCTTGTAGATCCAGATCAGATGACTTTCTTGTTCTACACTGTTTGTAAGGTGATCGGAAGGCAAGTCACAGGAAAAAAGAGTCATAAAAATAAAGTTACAGAGAAAAGTCACAAATAAGAAAGTATAGAAATTTTCAATTAAAAGGATGTTGACCATAAATGAAAATATTTACAATACCAGATCCTGCTCATCTGACTTTTGCCTATATATAACTTTTGGTGGATTTAAAAGGAATTTGATTCCACAGATCATTGCCTTCATTTTTAATTTGTCAATGTGATGCATACATGTATATAGAGCACAGACATTCATTCACAGACAAATTATAAATGCTTTTACTAGAAAAAAATCAGGTCAACAAGTCTGTGCAATGAATATCCCTCTTAACCTCACCTTATACAGAGAAAAGTGTGGTTTTATGGGGGTATTGATTAATTTTCTTATTTTTGTTCAAGGTGGTGGATACTTGTTAGACCCTTCTCTTTAAATTAATATATTTGTCTTCAGTATCTTTTGATCTAGTATTTTTCTGCAGCAAATTTTTTCATATTTCTAGGCCAAATACAGACCGTGGGCAACTGCTTCCTTGAGGTGGTTCAAATGAGTACCCACAACCTTCCTCAGAGCAGAAATAAGGTAAACAGTGTATACCCCTGAAGACCTTAATTTTCTGTACAAAGTGGGGGTAGAGGGATGTTCTTTTAACCTGATTTAACATGAGCACCAACAATATGTTTTGACTCAAACTAAGAAAATATTGAACATGATTGAAACCAATTCTGTGACTTTTTTTAACCAGTGGACTCTTCTATTGCTATATAGAAGCCTCCGTGGTGTAGTGGTTACGCTACTCGCCTTGTAAAACAGGGATCGCAGGATCGATTCCGGGCTTCTCCAGACTTTCGGATGAGTCTTTAAACCGAGGTCCTGTCTCCGTATGACCTTAGCTGTTGGTGGGACGTAAAACTCTAACACTCACTCACTCACTCTATTGCTATATGTTGGACAAGTCAATTTGTCATAATGGGTGTCAGGCCTATTTTTTGTTTTTATTCTATTTTTGACTGAAAATCCTGTAAGCAAATTATAGTGCAGACCGGCATCTGATCTGGGCCTGCACTGTTTGCCAAGATACCCGCATGCAATGGGTTAATACCCAACCTATGACTTTTTTCAGTGATGTTTTTTCCTGTGACTTTCTTTCCTGCATTAATCAGATGGCTTCTTGGCTCTACACTTTTTGTAAAGGTAGGGGTTATCTTGTTCAGGAGGAGAAGGGTTAACCAATTTGTACTGCATTACGATAACACATCCGTGCATCATGGTGCATTTTTCACATCTCCAAAATGGTCAATTTTCTGAAGAAAATTTTTGATATTATTCTTATTTATACTCAAAACATAGGTTGTGGGTACTCAATGAGGCGGTTCTAACAAGTATCTACAACCTATGTCTAGGAGTAGAAATAAGGAAAATAATGTATACCCCATAAACCCCAGTTTTCTCTATATAAAGTGGGGTGTAAGGGTGTGTTTATTTCAGGGACTTGTTAGCATGATGCATTGTGGCTATGGGGAAACCTTGTGAACAAAATACCTGGAGAACTGCTTGAGCTTGGCTCATGATATTTGGCATACAGTTTGGGTCTAATGTGTAGATGACCTGATTTACTTTTGACAAAATTCCAAAAAATTTGAAAGGAGTTTTGCGCCTTTTTCGATTTGAGCATTGTGGCTATTTGGAAACCTTGTGAACAAAATATCTGAAGAACCACTTGAGATAGGCTCATGATATTTGGCATACAGTTTGGGTCTAATGTGTAGATGACCTGATTAACTTTTGACGAAATTCCAAAAAAATTTAATGGAGTTATGCCCTTTTTGGACTTATGCATGGCTATTGGGAAACCTTGTGAACAAAATATCTGGAGAACCACTAGAGCTAGGCTCATGATATTTGGCTTACATTTTGGGTCTAATCTGTAGATGACCTGATTAACTTTTGACCAAATTCCAAACAATTTGAAAGGAGTTAACTTATGCGACTTTTTCGACTTCAGCATTGTGGCTATGGGGAAACCTTGTGAACAAAATATCTGGAGAACCGCTTGAGCTAGGCTCATGATATTTGGCATTCAGTTTGGGTCTAATGTGTAGATGACCTGAATAACTTTTAATGAAATTCTGAAAATATTTAATGGAGTTATGCACCTTTTGGACTTATGCATAGTGGCTTTAGGGAAACCTTGTGAACAAAAATATCTGGAGAACCCCTTGAGCTAGGCTCATGATATTTGGCATACAGTTTGGGTCTAATGTGTAGATGACCTGATTAACTTCTGATGAAATTCCGAAAATATTTAATGGAGTTATGCTTCTTTTTGGACTTATGCATTGTGGCTATAGGGAAACCTTGTGAACAAAATAACTGGAGAACCGCTTGAGCTTAGAGGCTCATGATATTTGGCAGTCTGTTTGCTACTAAGGCATAGATGACCTGAATAACTTGTTTAAAATCTGTTTATATTTGACAGGTTTATTTTGAATGCAAATGATCATGAGGTACTGTTTACTGTCCCATTTAGAGACAAGCATATGGTTGGGAGCATATAGTGTTTCACAAACACGATTTCTAGTTCTTTAAGAGCTTATATCTTCCAAAGCATATGTTGGGTTGGAATCATATTTGGTATGATGATATATATAGGTGCAAAGTTTTATTCCGCAATACCCCCACTCATGCCTATGACCTCAAGGTCAAGGTCACAGACTTACAAATTGTTAATGTTAAAGACACGGGTTAAGATATTTGTACCAGATAGAACCTGAACTTTTACAATTGATTTTGGTTCATATTTGGTATGATGATAGATGTAGGTCATAATATTCATTCAGCAATACCCCCACCCATCCAGTCCAGGTAAAGGTCACAGACTTAAAAATGTTTAATGTTATAGTTTTCAAAGAGTTAGTTTTTTCCAAAACATTCATGCCTAAGACCTCAAGGCCAAGGTCACACACATAGAAATTTTTAATGTTGATTTTTCGAGAGTTCATATTTTCCAAAACATTATGGTTACCAATGAACATGACCTCAAGGTAAAGGTCACAGACATAGAAATTTTCGCATTTAAGTATGTTAATAGCTTATATTTTCCAAACTACGCAATGGATTTGCTTCATATTTCGCATGAAGATACATGTCTTTACAGGTCCAAAGTTTTATTCATCCATACCCCACACCCCTGACCTCAAGGTCAAGGTCACAGACACAGATTTTTTTATGTTATGTCTTTTGAGAGCTCATATTTCCTGAACCATTTGATGGATTTGCTTCATATTCGAAATGATGATAGGTACAGGTCAAAAGTTTCATTTAGCCATAACCTCAAGGTCAAGGTTGCAGACTTAGAAGTTTTTAATATTAACATTTTTTAATATTAACATTTTTAAGAGCTCATATTTTCCAAACCATTTAATGGATTGAGTTCATATTTGGTTATTTTTCAAAGGTTTAATTAGTAATTCACCAACACCAACCTATGCCAGTGACCTCAAGGACACTTTTCCAGGTGAGTTATGTTGTCCAATGAAAAAGTGTTATTGTTATATGAGTTTGTTTTTTTTTTTGAGGGTGGGGGGGGGGGGGGGAGGTGGGCCACTGTGCGGGGGCATCTGTGTTGTATTGACACATTTTTAGTTGTTGCATACTTTTTCTCTTTTAGACTTGATGCATGGCCAATATGTCAACAGATATTTACTAGAATGGACACTTGAGCAACATTATGAAATTAGTCTTATCAGGTAAGTTATGAAATAATGCATATACCATAATGATCCTAAGTATTGGGTCATATAGGCTAATGCAAACAGTGTAGACCAAAATCAGAATGCTCCTGATCAGGGTCTTCTCTTTTTGATATTCCATCTGCATTTTTATATGCCCATTTTGAAAAATAGGTCTATCATGGTGTGATTCTATATCCATCCTTAGTTCCCGAGTTATTCCCTTTTGATTATTTTTATGCCCCTAACATTTTCAAATGGGGGCGGGGATATTGTATAACCTCTGTCAGTCCGTAAGTCCCTGACGGAATGGTTTCCTTGTGATAGCTTTAGATAAGATTGGTACGATATCTTTAGATACCAGCCCCGATAGCTCAGTTGGTAGAGTGTCCGCTTCGGGGAACGGGAGGTCACGGGTTCGATCCCGGGCCACGACATACCAAAGTCGTTAAGAATGGTACTAGCTGCTCCTCGCTTGGCACTCAGATTTACGGGGTAGAGCTAGGACTGGTCGACCCAGTGTCAGGATAATATGACTGGGTGTGGTATCATGTAATGTGTCTGGGACATGATACTTCAGTGAAGCAGCACTATAAATGTGAGCATTGAGCTCCCTGTCACAACCAGACACCGTCGTGATATGACTGAAAAATTGTTGAAAGTGACGTTAAACCTGAATTCACACACACGATATCTTTAGAAAAGGTGGGTTGATTGGATTCAAATTTCATACACAGGTGTATAATAAAAAAATGTAGGTCAAATTCGATTTCAGGTAAAATCAGTTAATTATTATGAATGAAATGGTCTCTGAAAACCTTGATCATGTTGATGGATTGGATTCATATTTTATACACAGGTATATAATCATAAAATACAGGCCAAGTTTGATTTCGGTTAAAATCAGCCAATTATTATGAGAGTTATGGCCTTTTTCAAATTTATTTTTACTCGAGAAATGGTTTCCATAGAATATATCTTTTAAAAACCTTTGTGGATTGGAATCAAATTTTATACACAGGTATACATGTATTATCATAAAATGCAGATCAAGTTCTATTTCGGGTAAAATCTGCCAATTATTATGACTGAGAGGTATGATCCTTTTTATCCCCTCGCACAACAAACTTGTGAGGGGGAATATATAGAATTTGTCCTGTACGTATGTACTTTTGTCGTCACTCTAGCGCCTACATTTATTGACGTATTTTAAAATAACTTTACACAAATGTTGCTTATGATAATATCTCGAGCCAGTTTAACTTCCAAGGTCATGCCCTTAAGGCCAAGGTCACTGTGGCTATTTTTAGAAAAAAACTTTTTCATCGCTCTTAACCCATTTAGTACCGGAAACCCCAAAACGGGTACCATGGCAAACAGTGCAGGTCCAGATCATACATCACAGAATGTGGCATCTGATCAGGGCCTACACTGTTTGCAAAAAGTTCAGCTATGTTATAGTTTTAGGAGAATTAACCCATTTCAGACTGGAAACCCCTAAAGGGGTACCCTGGCAAACAGTGCAGGCCCAGATCAGACGCTGCAAAACACGGCGTCTGATCAGGGCCTGCACTGTTTGCAAAAAATTCAGCTATTTTCCTAATAAATTTTGAAGAAAACAAAACCTGACACCCCTAAATTTTGAAACGGACTCATGCTATATATAAGGAGGGAGATTCCATTTGGTACTAAATGGGTTAATATATATTGCCTATGATAATATCTTGAGTGAGTCACTCTAGCGCATGTATTTATTAATGGATTTCACTATAACATCAAACAAATGTTGCTTTTGATAATATTTCGAGCAAATTTGACTTTCAAGGTCATGGCCTCAAGCTCAAGGTCACTGTGGCTATTTTTAGAAAAACTTTGGCTATTTTTAGAAAAACTTTATCGTTCTAGCACCTACATTTATTGATGGATTTTAATATAGCTTCACACAAATGTTGGGTGTGATGACAGCTCGAGTAAGTTAGACTTACAAGGTCCAGGTCAAGGTCGCTATGGCTATTTTAGAAAAACTCTGTCATCGCTCTAGCGCATTTATTTCCTGATGGATTTTAATATAACTTCATACAAGGGTTGGGTTTGATAATATCTCAAGCAAGTTTGACTTTCACGGTACTTGGCTCAAGGTCAAGGTCACTGTGGCTATTTTTAACCCGCTAGCACCTTCATTTATTCATCAATGGATTTTAAAATTACTTTTCACAAATGTTAAGCATTATGAAACAATGTGTCACATGCAAGACTCCGGTCAGTACCCCCATGGTCAAGGTCATATGTACAGACAATTACTTGCCATGGGCGAATAATGCCCCACTTGTGAAGCTCTTGATCACTGACTTCTAATTAAAAAAGGGTTCAGAATAAGTGAATTAATTTTAATGGCCATAAAACCAAAACAAAAAAAAAACAAACAAAAAAAAAGCTTTGTTGGATCTATTGTTTCTAAGCTGGGAAAGTGGCCCTTAATGAAAAATCAGACTGATTTGCATTTACCCATAAATTCCTGTAATTTCTACGAGTTTAGACCCTGATGTTTGTTTGATTTGAGGTCTAGCATCCCCATCAACGCTGTAAAGGTCACTATGGAGATGTTGCTTCCAATTTTGTAGGACTTTTACCCGACATTGAGATGAAATGACATCTCAAGCCCTGCTGCCCAATGAAACCAATAGCGTTTTTTTTTGTTTTTTTTGGGGGGTTTGGGTTTTACGGCCCTTTCAAGATTATTTCACTCATATCGAGCCGATCGTTAATCATAGGTGGGCGAAAACCGAAGTACCCGGAGAAAAACCACCTGACCTTCCGTTGCAGAACTTGGCGTCTCACACGTGACTTGAGCGAGGCTCGAACCCACGGCGGTGAGAGACCTAATGACTAAGAGTCAGCGCTCTTATCCATTTAGGCCAAGGAGGCCCGTACCAATAGGGTTTATAAGTACTGAGTGGTTAACCAGTACTCGTGTGCGAATAGGTTTCAGCTCTGCGTGGAAGCATCATGCAGCCCATCCATTTCTTCAAGCCCAGATGGGCAGGGGCCAGGTAAAAAATAGACCCTGATCAGACACCATGATCTGTGGCATCTTATCTGGGCCTAAATTGTTTGCCAAAGTCGAGCAGTTATTACAAGTCAGTGTATGACAATCTTTCTTTTACACAGCACTCTGATGTCACAACAACAAGAATAGCACAACTGTTTTCTAGAGATAACTGTTATGTTGACTTCCTACAAATCAGTGATAGTCAAGTGTGAACATCAGCACTGAAGAGCTTTTGTTCTTATAGCTTTGGGTCACATGACAACCCATTTTATATTTATGAGGGAGTTCTAATGAGAACCCTACAAAAAAGTTTGAAGTAGATCTGAAAAAAAAAATATAGCAATCCTCCATTCCTGTACCTGGTGCAGATATAGGGGATATTTGATTGTTTCAGTGTAAGATCGATTTATATTTCACCAAATGAACACAAATAGAAGTATTTTCAAGATTGGGAAGCAACGAGTGAAAATATTTCTTTTGGTGTTCATGAGTGGAATAAAAATTGATCTTACAATGAAAAAATCAAATGTTCTGTTTCTTATATGCTTTAAATAAACTGTGATTATTAAAGTAATTTTAAAGAGTCAGCTGAATGAACACCAAAAATATGTATTTGCAAGAGTGGCGAAGCCATGAGTGAATTAATTGTTTTGGTGTTCATTAGTGAAATAAAAATTGATCTTACACTGAAAAAATAAAATTTTCTGTTTCTTATATGCTTTAAACTGTAATTATTAAAGTAATTTTAAAGAGTCAGCCGTCAGCATGGGGAAAAAAAAAATTTTCATGGTGATTTCGCATCGATTTAGATGTGTTCAGTGTGTTAACTTGGTATAATATTGGTTGCCACTTTTTGATATATTTTAAATTTTGCAAGTCTCGCTACTTTGGACATCTCCTTCCTGATGCCGGGGATTTCTGTGAAGTGTGGGCCATGTTTGCTGATGTTGGCTCGGTGGGGGACGCCTATAAGTGCTAAGGTAGGCGTCTCTTGCCTGATGCCTCCAGTTGACCTGTCTCACGAGCTATGAAAATGTATGTTATTTTTCAATGGTACATCAAATTCACAAAGTGTGAAAATTTAAAATCGTAATTTCACTGCTTGAAAGAGTGACAATATTGATTTTTATTTCACTGAGAAATCTCTGTATTTCTACAGGTGTAAAGCATGTAAGAGTAAAACTGCCTTGCTTTCCATTTCAGATTATTGCTGCTGCATGTGGAGGTTATTGCTTTAGAATTAAATCTTGGTGTATGTCACATGCCTCATCTATTCAGTTGTACAGAATCTCCAGGAAGATAGTGACTCTACAAGCTTCAGTAATGCCTCATAAGTTTTTGTGCTGTGTAAAGATTATGATACGTATATTAAATCGATTCTGGTTATTTTGAAAATGGAAAACAACTGAAAGCCAGCACTGGATGGAATATGCAGCCTATATTCCATTAAAATCCTAAATATTCGGATACCTTGAGGACTTGCTTTAACACTTTTTGTACCAAATTGAATCTTCCTCCTTATATATAGCTGGAGTCTATTTCAAAATTTAGGGGTGTCAGGTTGTGTTTTCTTCAAAATTTATTTGGAAAATGGCTGAAATTTTTGCAAACAGTGGAGGCCCTGATCAGACGCCGGGTTCTGCGCTGTCTGATCTGGGCCTGCGCTGTTTGCCAGGGTACCCCTTTATGGGGTTTCCAGTCTGAAATGGGTTAATTCTCCTAAACTTATAACAACTTAAATTTCACTATCCAGCAAGATGTTAAAAAAGTGTAGGCAGAATGGCAAACAGTGTGGACCCTGAACCAGACTGCAGTAGCAGTCTGATCTATGTCTGCACTATTTGCTTAGGCCTGTCTGTCCAAATACTTAGGATCATTACGGTATTGAATGTTTGAAGAAACTCAGTAAAATTGAGCTTGTGAATTCTGTTCTCTTATGTTTATGTATCATGTTTGAGGGGCATAACCAGTTATGGAGTTATTGTCCTGATATTGGGGGATATAAAAATTGTCCAGATCTGTGGTGTCAAAGGACGCAAGGTTGCACAGTAGTGTTGTCATAATGAGAAAATATATGCAGACCAAAGAATCATTATAAACAAGCTACAAAATCATTTACCCGCTAAAGGGCTTGTTTGGAGTTTCATGTCCCAGTTAACACTATTTAGGTCATAATGAGCTGGTCAGCATATCTAACCACACTTTCTTCAATGCTGATACTTAAGCCTGCACATTCTTTCGCCAGGAACTGACAACTGCATGCCCTTTTCGAATCAGAGAAAGCGAGCAAATAACTACAGGAAAGTTTTTAAAATTGTAACAAAGGATGTTGCTGACCCGGCAGGTGTTGAAACCGCAGCCTCCTAAAGGGAACAATTTTTATTACGGCCCTGCAAAATGTTTGCTACCATGGGGCTCTGATCATGACTGTAATGGCTCTAGTTCCTGTGGTAGACGGGATCATCTGCTATTCTTCAGTACAGTACATACTGAGCATAGTGTTAACCCTTATCCTGCTGAATATTCAGTTTAGCCACACCCCTTTCTGACTCTGTTCCAATCAGATTACTTGATGTATTGTATTATTGTAAATTCAGAAACCGAATGTCAAACAGTTTGAATCCTGATGAGAAGCCATCTGATCTGGATCTACACTGTTTGCAAAGGCAGGGTAGTCATCAACAATGGGATAAGGGTAAACTTTAAACACATGAACATTTGCAACTTCTTTTGGAATGAAAATGCAAAGTACATTGTATTTTTGTATCGTGCTTTATTAACCAGGCTAAATTGTGCTGTATGCAGTTTTAAGGGCATGTGTATGATTTTGGGATTATTTGTTAAGATTTCTCCACTAAAATAGGTTGTTGATACTCTCTGGATCAACTCGATTAGGCAATTCCAAAATGTACCCTCAACATAGTAAATAAATGTGTTGGAATTCTAACAACAATGATTAACATGCCATTTCATCTCAATGACAGGGAAAGTCGCACAAAATCAGAAGCATTGTTTCCAAAGTGACCTTAATAGAATTGACTGGGATGCAAAATCTAAACTCAAAACTGTTCAGGCTCAGCCACTGCAGATAAGGGTGTAAGAAAGTGTTCTGAAATTATCAACTGTATATGCCTATACAGAACAAAGATTTACAGACCTGATGGACATGACTTAAAAAGGGTTGAGCACCAGGTCTATCATAATTTGATTTGATATCTCAACTGTGAAAAACAACAAAGATTTGGCAGTTAATGCACATTTATTTATTTTCACATCATATACAAACAAACAAAAATATCACATCTACTGAGAATGTGTCTTCAGAGGTGTCTATAACAAGCATGGATACTGTACTGATCATTAGTACTGGGACAGTCAGGCTCGGCAAACAGTGTGGACCCAGATCAGACTGCTCCTTCAGTTTGATCATGGTCTACACTGTTTGCCATTTGAGCTGCACTTCTTTGACTCCTTGCTGAATTTAAACTGTTTGCTATTCGAGCGGCACTTCTTTGACTCCTTGCTGGATTGTTAAACATTTTTATGTCCCCGGTAGCGATAGCAGGGACATATTGTTTTTGCCCTGTCTGTTTGTTTGTTGGTTTGTACGTGGACAACTATAACGTTGGCCATAACTTTTGAACCGTTTGAGATAGAGCTTTCATATTTGGCCTGAAGGTTTCTTGTAACAAGACCTTCACATTCATGCAAAAAAAATTGATGTGTGACCTTGACCTTGACCTTTGACCTACTTAAAAGAAAAAAAATAACATTGGTCATAACTTCTAAGCCACTTGAGATACACCCTGCATATTTAGCATGTATGTTCCTTGTGACAAAAGCTTTACATTCATGCAAAAAATTTTGACCTGTGACCTTGACCTTTGACCTACTTAAAATAAAAAAATAACATTTTGGTCATAACTTTTGAAAGGTTTGAGATAGAGCCTTCATATTTTGCATGTAGGTTCCTTGTGACAAGAGCTTTACATTCACACAAAAAATTTTGACCTGTGACCTTGACCCTTTGACCTACTTAAAAGAAAAAAAATAACATTGGTCATAACTTCTAAGCCACTTGAGATACACCCTGCATATTTAGCATGTATGTTCCTTGTGACAAAAGCTTTACATTCATGCAAAAAATTTTGACCTGTGACCTTGACCTTTGACCTACTTAAAATAAAAAAATAACATTTTGGTCATAACTTTGGAACGGTTTGAGTAAGAGCCTTCATATTTTGCATGTAGGTTCCTTGTGACAAGAGCTTTACATTCACACAAAAAATTTGACCTGTGACCTTGACCTTTGACCTACATAAAAGAAATAGTTAACATTTGTCTTAACTTTTGAACCGTTTGAGATACAGCCTTCATATTTAGCATGTAGGTTCCTTGTGACAAATGCGTTACATTCAAGCAAAAATTTTGACCTGTGACCTTGACCTTTGACGTACTTAAAAAAAATAAACATTTTTGGTCATAACTTTCGAACCGTTTGGGATAGAGCTTTCATATTTGGCATGTAGGTTCTCTGTGATTAGAGCTTTTCATTCATGCAAAATGTTTGGACCTTGACCTTTGACCTACTTAAAAGAAAAAAATAAAATTGTTCATAACTTTTGAACCCTTTAAGATAGAGCCTTAATATTTGCCATGTAGGTTCCTTGTGAAAAGAGCTTTACATTCATGCAGATTTTATTGACCTGTGACCTTGACCTGCTTTAAAGAAAAAATATTATTGTTCATAACTTTTGAACCGTTTAAAATAGAGCTTTCATATTTGGCATGTAAGTTTCTTGTGTCAAGGGCTTCCCACACAAACAGAAACCTTGAACTGTGAGCAACTTTGAATAAAAAATGACCATGCCCCGCGACATGTTCGTGTTTCACAAACACATCTTGTTTTTTTTAATTTTAGGAGAACTATAGCAAGTCCTCAAGGTGTCCTAATTCTTAGAATTTTTATGGTAAACTCAGACTTTTTTGTCTGCATCAGGTCAACAAGCCTGTGTAATGGACACCCCTCTAAACCCTACCTCGTAAAGAAAACCAGGGTTCTGTACATTAGGGTTTAATTTATTCTCCTCTTTGCTCAAAAACAGAGATTGTGGGTACTCATTAGAACTAAATTGATGAGGCAGTACTACAGAGCACCCACAACATATGTTTTTACTATAGAGACCAGAAAAATACAAAATGAAATTCATTGGAGTGTGATATAAAATGAAGTTTTAGGACATGGATATATATATTATTGTAATGTGATGAAGCTACTTTGTATCAAGGCTGTCCATAAAGCACATTGCTAAGGCTGATCATATAGCAATATGCAATAAAATCTATTTCATTATTTAGCAACTCTGAAAGAAAACCTGGTACCATAATAATCCTAAGTATTGGTACAGATAGGTGCAGACCCAGATCAGACTGCTCCTGAAGCAGTCTGATCAGTGTCAACACTATTTGCCATTCTATCTGTTCCTTTTGGACCCCCCCCCCCTGCTGGATCATGAAACAAATTTGTTAAAATTTTAGGAGAATATTACAGCAATGCCTGGCTGTGTTTGAATTTTTAGGATTTTTACAGTAATGGCAAAAAAACCCAAAAAAACTCTAATCAGCCATTTAAGCTCACTCAGTCTGTTCAAAGCTTTCGATCACTACAGAAGTTTCTGTATCTTAAAGGCTTCTATTATTAAAGAAGTGTTTAGATGGGGTGTTGACCTGATGTGGACAAAGAAAGTTAGAATTTACCCTAAAAGCTGAGAAAGGCCAATCCACTAACTGGAAAGAAGGACCTGAAGTCTGATTTTCTTACATTGTTCTTAAATTTTAACCCTTTTTGTACCAAATGGAATCTTCCTCCCTATATATACCAGGAGTCCATTCCAAAGTTAAGGGGCGTCAGGCTGTGTTTTCTTTAAAACTTACTTTGAAAATATCTTAACTTTTCACAAACCATGTAGGCCCTGATCAGACGCCACATTTTGCGGCGTCTGATCTGGGCCTGCACTGTTTGCCAGGGTACCCGTTTTGGGGTTTCTGCTTCAAAATGGGTTAACAGCCAAAAAAGAAAACGAAATAAATAAAATAATCCCACAGAATTTAAATCCTGTGCTCTGAAATGGGACAAAAATCCCGCAGGAGTTAATTTTAATGGAGTCAATATTAGTTACTTTAAACCAATAAATTATGCATGTTTTATACATAAATGGACAAAATTATTATAGCTTTGTCCGAACAAAGCAGATTTATTGGAAATTGGAAATCAGTGAAATCCCACGGGAGAAAAATCCTATTTTTGATTATGGGATAAAAATCCCATGGGATTAAAATCCCGCGGGATTTTTTTAAAATAGTTATATTCATGCTTTACTCATTGTAAGCTTCTCTAATTGACCTTATTAATAGAAAAGAGATATTACACCTTCATTCCAGAGCATTTTAAAAAATAAAAAAATCCCGCGGGATTTTTCTCCGTAAAAAATCCCATGGGAGAAAAATCCCGCGGGAGAAATTGAAATTAGAGCAGGAGCAGCCATATTTTTTGTGCATGTATTTTAATGTTAAGTAGGTCCATTTTGATAGTTAAAAGCAAGATTTAAAATTTTGAAATTCTCCCGTGGGAGAAAAATCCCTGATATTTTTATGGGATTTTAATCCCGCGGGAGTGGAGAAAAAATCCCGTGGGATTATTTTTATCCCGCGGGATTTTCAAAAATCCTGCGGGATTTTCACCCTTTCACCCCGGTTTGCCAAGAAACCGTTATGTATATCTTCACCAAATCATATAGAAATAATTTGCATAGATCTAAGCTATTACCTAAATGCATTGAAAGCCACCTAAATGTGTTAGAAAGACTAGGTGAGTTTGCCTAATTTCTGGTGAGGCAAAAAAAAACTGGTGGCTGTTTTTACTTAAATTATTGTCAAAGTATGTTAAGAAACCAAATCTTATTCAATACTATAATTCGTATATACTTCCTATATTCGACTTTGGTTGCATGATTTTGGGACGTTGTACAACAAATAATATGAACAGACTGCTAAAACTCCAAAACGTGCTGCCCGAATCATACTTCAGGCAAATATAATGACACCATTACAATCGATGTTTGATGAATTGCAATGGTTACCATTTCCGAAACGGATACAGTATCACATATGTATAATGATGTTTAAGTTTATGAATGGCATGGCACCTCGTTACATGAGTGACCTATTTTGTAAAGTCTCCGAGATGCATGACCGGCCTCTGCGATCAGTAAATAATGAACTGCTTAGGATTCCATTCTCAAGAACGTGTTATTACCCCCATTCGTTTGCGGTCCATGGAGCAAAAAAAACGGAACGCACTCACTCTGGATATTAGAAATCTGCCGTCATTACCCTCTTTCAAACAAAATGTCAAGAGATATCTGAAATGACTAAATCTCAGTAGTAAACTACTTGAATCACTGGAGACTATATTTGTCAACAATCTGATCATTATTTTTATACAGATCCCCTATGATTTACAAATTTGTTTTCTGAAAGACAAACAATTCAAATATGAGACCAGCTTATCTTCCCTTGGAATTTCGTTTCATTTAAGGATAGAGAGGTTCCTGGTCTTTAAATTAGAAGTACATCTACTGTTTTAATCGGGATATGTTACTCTTTTATCATGCAAGTGTCTTACCCTGGTTTACAGACAAACTAGTATTTGTTTAAAAATGCATTGGCTATTTTTTTTTAGATCTTTTTGCATACTTTCTATCAACGGATGCATTTTATTTTAAATCATCCCTTCCTTTACGACCCCAGCATCTGGGACTAGTAAAAATTAAATTAATCACCACTGTCATAAAAAGACACGACATAAATTTAACTAGGTTCAATGATTTGCGAAACACTGCAAGGTCTCTGCTGGGACCACTCGCATTATTTAATAACTAAATTTTAAAACGTGAATAACAAACAATTACATCGTTCATGTACTACAATATTAAACTTTATATGTATCTGACCAGGTCTTCACAACAGATGTCCTTGCAAGCAATATATTTTTTATGTTTTACATAGAAGTGATTGTTTTTTTTTTCTCTTGGCATTTTAAACGAGCATTTTCAAAGACATACATGTGGCGGTCTCTGCGCCAGTAGTGCGTGGCATGCGCCGTTGGTGCGCGGTCGCTGTTGCGGGGGCGGGCGGTGGCATGATGTTTGGACATTGGTTTCCGCCACATGCTCCCTGCTCCACTCGTGTCTGGTGACTCGCGGTGCGTGTCGGGTGCATGGGTGTGCTGGGGACGCCATATGTATGACACTTTCATTCTAGCACCATAACTGACTGTTGCCATTATTATCTTAGTTCTGGTTTCTCGGCTCCTAATTTTAAACATTTATTCAATGCTTGTTACATGTTTCTGCTATGCAGAATTTCAACAACGTATAGTAGCAAAGTTGCTTTTGCAATTTTACATTTTATGTCATGACCAAAAATTCAATTCTAATCCTAGTTCTTGAAAATCAGTTGTAATCATGTCTTATTCCTAGACAACTACATGAATGTTTTATAAACACTGAAAATATTGTTAATAATAATATATTTTACTTGTTAGATAAGTATTTGTATGCTTAATATGTTATCCTCTCTAAATAAAGATTTGGTGTCTTTGATGGGTGGAGTAAGTTAATTGTATCGATTCCTGATCTTTGTTTTACTTCTACTTTTATTATTATTATTATTATTATTAAGCACCGGAAGGGGTTGGGGCATGGTCCCGGCAGATCCCATGGAAGCCCGAGATTATTGTCACTGAATATGGCTAAACATAAGGACCAAGAATATATGTGGTTTAGATGTGAAGAGCTAAACGTTTTCTGAGATATGAGGGGAGACAATTTTCATTACAAACACAAACTTTTAATCCTCCGAGCCAAAGGATGCTACAGATCAAATTTGGGCCCAATCGGCGTAGTGGTTTCAGAGATGTCGTTAGAATTTGTTTACGCCATACGACGATGATGACGACTGCATATTCTCTGGTGCCTTCGACTCTGGTTAGCTAAAAATAAGACGAACACAAAGATGAAATTTTCGACAACATAAAATAACTGAAATGCTGAAGCAAAAAAAAAAAAAAAAAAAAAAACACTTTTGGACTCCGGTGATCTGGACATAAACATAGCATCATACACAAACCGACTTAATCGTGAGGTATCCTATGGCACTTATATTTTGCAATTAATTCGATTTGCCAGTGTCTCTAGTCATGTAACGACTTCAACACTCGTAATGAATTACTTCTAAACGTCTCCAAAATAACCTTTACAGTGTTGACGGAGACGTTAAACTTCAAATCAAACAAATCTAAACTTCTTACTCAGGGTTATCGGTATAATAAACCACGCAAAGCCTTTTCTAAATTTTACAGATGTCAGTTTGAATTAGTTTCAAAATCTAATGTTGTCCTTAAATCTCTTCTGCAGTCAGAAATCTATGGTGACTTAGTATATAAATTCAGAAAAATATATTTGCAATAACTACAGTACCCAGTTTCGTAAAATCATCCTTCGATATAAAATATTGGGAACAACATAATATTATAGCGAGCTACCTGCCGCATGGAACGAAGCAACTTAGACGCTAATTTTGCGAATATTGCAGTTGCTGTTTACACCGATTAACAAGTTATCTTTTACAATCTTTTTTTTTTTTTAAATTTTAAATGGCGTGTCTCAGCGATGTGGAGCATGGTAGTTCAGTGCACAGGACATTTCATCACAAACCCTAACAGAGCAATATAACAAAAGTGGATTAAGGCCTATTTCACAGTTCTCTATAGGTTTCTGATGAACCGCCAATGTCCCGTGCTCAGTGGTTAGTGTGCACTTTAACGCTTTCATGCTAGAGGCATGTTCGATTCCCGGCAGCTGTAATAAAATTTCGGTGTCCGAATAGTGCTCCACTGACATCATTGCAGGGATGAATGCCACAAAGTGACTGTCCTTCGTGTCGGGACGTTAAATGGAGCCCCCTCGCCCTGTGCATTGCAGTCCATCCCCTTAGCAGGTAAAAGATCCCTACCGTAATAACTTGGTTACTGCGTGCAAACCTGGACTGTATATAATGTACACCTGCACGTAATCCTCGTGAGGGGTGTTGTAGTATCTATAGCACACATGTCTCTGTCACTCTTTCTTACTTTCTTTGGCTAGGTTTTACAATCTGTCCGCTTCTGTTTATTGACTTTAGTATGTCTTGAGTAGGTCATTGATGATAGGGCTAGTGTTGGGATTAAGTTATAGATGGTTGGTTTAGACAAGGGTTAGCTTTAAGCTACTCGTAGACAGGTCATAAGGGTAAGATTTTGGGTTAGCTTTTATGAAACGGCAAGTAATTACTACCGATTTCAATATTCATTACACTTTGGAGTGGGCACATGTCTAACACCAACCAATTTCAAAGCTGTTGCTGCATCCTTTGAACTAAAGACTACGATGTCACAAACTGACAAGGATAGAAAAGTATGAGACAGATTGTGACAAAACAAGTGTGCAGGTATCCAATCAGATACAATTTCCACTTTCAGTAATTAGCACATATCCAATAAGAGATCACACGTCAATCACCTGGGACAGGTCTGGAGTACAAAGTTTGATGTATCTTTCTGTTGCAATGACCTCTGAAAGTACACTTTGATCTGCTACATTTGACTGAACGTTCAATGCATTTTGAAATTGGTCATATGTAATTACGAAAGGGATCTTTATCAAAACACAGGGGATGACTCTCGATGTACAGGGGCTTTAGACCTGCAGGTGCCAAAAGACCCCGCTGCACCACATGTGGGAGTTTTGGAGAGTATAATATTCCGAAAGCCTATTCTAAATCCTAAAGATTGAGACATTTTAGCACTGAATGTTGGGGGGTAGCCCTGTGGCAGCCTGTAGAATACATTACCTATAAGGCTCTTGACATTATTAAATGTATTAGCTTCAAAATTGGCCAAAAAGCTAGTTTGAAGGCACATTTCATGGAATATAGCCCTTTTAAAGGTTTCATGATGACATAAGTAATCCACAGAAGGATATGTGCAGCGATCATTATTGTGGTCACAACAAAGCTAACGTATAGTAGTCGCAGTTAAGATTGACTAGGCGGAGCTATTCAGGTGTTGTCAATATATGTCAAATTCGCTGAGTCCACCAGAAGATTCGGTAGAGTGCCTTCCACACGCTTTCTACAAGCGGACAAAATGATCATATACGCCACTGCTATGCTTGTGTTACAGTTGAATTCACACAGTCGGGTGACTTGGTTTACCTTTTTGTTAATGGAATATTCCTAAGGCAGGTACAAACGATAGCTCCGCCTAGTCAATCTTATCTGCGACCACTATATGCGCGATTGTAGATACAAATATGAGTCTCAGCTGAAATGCTATCATTTCAAATCTACTTGCTTTGTCTGTGTAATATTTGTTATTTATGTGGCCATTTGGTAACAACATATTTGTAGCTGATTTAGCAGTTAGTTTGTCGTGCAATCTCTATTGCAACAGTGTATTGGAGCGCTGTGGTGCAGTGGTAAAGGATCGGATTTGAGATCGAGAGGTAGCCGGTTCGATCCCCGCAAGCGCCACTGGTTGTTTCCTTGAGCAAGAAACTTTATCCACATTGCTTAGCACTGGTTCCTACCCAGGAAAAAAGGGCCACATGGAAGATTAGTACTAGTACTAAATGTGTTACCCTCTATAAATAAGGTCGATTATTATTATTATTATTATTATTATTATTATTATTATTATTATTATTGTAAACCACTTTTGTTTGCCAATAAGAGATAAGAAATACATCCGACACAAATCTTTCATAGAACATGGAATAAGTATATGAATATAGGAAATCTGTTAACTTATTTACCAGAAAAGCTAAATAGAAACTATTTCCAGTAGGAGAGTTGCTATGGCCGTTGTCAAGATTTATATCCGCAAAAGGGCAAAAAATAATTGCGCAATCGGAAGCTATTTCCGGTCATTTTAGTCGTAAGAAATAATAAAATTTGCATTGAAAAGCAGAAATAAAAACATCAACCTTTTCTTAGACGTTTTATAACTCCAGTTATGGATTCACTGCGATGGCACGTTTTCGTAGCTTCGTTTATCGGTAACCTATTTTTTAAACAGAAACTTTTCGTCAGACAGTACCGGTCAGTTATTTTGGAATAAAAAAAAACTGTATGAAAAAAATTTGACCCAAATTTTCCCAACATGTTTATTAAAAATTAATCTATCTTTCAGCTGGGTATCTACACTAAAGTAGACACAGTATCGGAAATGTTGACGTCAGAAATTGGGTCAACATTTTACCTAGTCGCAACTCTTGTACACAAAAGTTCTAAAACGCATGGCTGTGTAAAGTAAACGGTAGACAAGAGGACCATGATGGTCCCTTATCGCTCACCTGAGTCTATTCATCACCTTGTTTTTGATCCCACATGACCCATATTCAAACATATTCAATATTTTATAAAGACAAACATTCTTGGCAAGTTTCATGAAGCTTGAACCAAAAGTGCAGTCTCAAGTATGATTTGACCAATTTTGTTTGTTTGAGGTTATACTATTTAGGTCATTTTGGAGACGTTGCTTCCAATTTTTGTGGGGTTTTTACCCGACATTGAGCTGAAAGGTCCGCCCCTTCATGTCTGACAGCATTTATATTTCTGCAGTCTGAAGGTTGATTTCAATCATTTCTAATCTGTAGCATGCTTATGGTGGGGAAATTATGAAATAAAAGCAGGTCGAGTGATGACAATGCTTTTTTTCTAAAAATAGCCAAAAGGACTTTGACCTTGATCCAAACACCCTGAAAGTCTGAATTGCTTGAGATACTGTATCATCATACAGAATATTTGTTTAAAGTTATAATAACCCCTAAAAGGCGGGAAAACCCTGAAGGGGTAGCCTGGCAAACAGCATAGGCCCAGATCAGACGTTGCAGAACGTGGCATCTGATCAGGGTCTGCACTGTTTGCTAACAGCATTTTCTGTCAAATAAAATACCCCTCCTGACCAAGATATTTAAAAAAGAGGACAATTCTGAGCAAGTTTGATGATGATTGGACTAAAACTGTGGCCTCTAGAATGTTAACAAGGTTTCTCTTTGATTAAACCTACTGATCTACTTTTTGACCCCACATGACCAATATTACGAATTTGACCTAGATATTGTAGAGATGATCATTTTGAGCAAGTTTGATGATGATTTGACCAAAACTGTGGCCTCTTGAGTGTTAACAAAGTTTTTCTATGATTTGACCTACTGACCTTTTTTTTTTGCCGAAACAAAACATGACCCATAATCAAACTTGACCGAGATATTGTCAGGATGATCATTCTGAGCAAGTTTGAGGATGATTGGACCAAAACTGTGGCCTCTAGAGTGCTAACGAGGTTTTTCTGTGGTTTGACCTACTGACCTACTTTTTGACCCGAAATGACCCATATTCGAACTTGACCGAGATATTGTCAGGATGATCATTCTGAGCCAGTTTGAGGATGACTGGACCAAAACTGTGGCCTCTAGAGTGTTAACAAGGTTTTTCTATGATCTGACCTGCTGACCTACTTTTTAGCCTGAAATGACCCATATT
This sequence comes from Lucinisca nassula, assembly GCA_963580285.1. Lineage (NCBI taxonomy): Eukaryota > Metazoa > Mollusca > Bivalvia > Lucinida > Lucinidae > Lucinisca > Lucinisca nassula. The sequence continues at coordinate 55,063,839 of OY757018.1, read as the reverse complement.
CAAACTTGACCGAGATATTGTCAGGATGAACATTCTGACCAAGTTGAGGAAGATTGGACCAGAACTGTGGCCTCTAGAATGTTAACAAGGTTTTCTAAGATTTGACCTACTTTTTGACCCGACATAATCCATATTCGAACTTGACCGAGATATTGTCAGGATGATCATTCTGAGCAAGTTTGAGGATGATTGGACCAAAACTGTGGCCTCTAGAGTGCTAACAAGGGTTTTCTGTGGTTTGACCTACTGACCTACTTTTTGACCCGACATGATCCATATTCGAACTTGACCAAGATATTATTTAGATGATCATCCTGAGCAAGTTTGAGGATGATTGGACCAAAAGTGTGGCCTCTAGAGTGTTAACAAGGTTTTCCTTTGATTTGACCTGGTGACCTACTTTTTGACCCGACATGAACCATATTCAAACTTGACCGACATATTGTCATTATGATTATTCTGACCAAGATTGATTATGATTGGATCAAAATTGTGGACTCTATTGTGTTAACAAGAAAGGTTTACGCACGCACGACGAACGGCGCACGAAGCACGACGACGCCGGACATCTCACAGTCACAAAAGCTCACCATGACCTTCGGTCAGGTGAGCTAAAATATATTCAACATCTAAACGCTGACAGAAGGCGTGTTTTGTCAAAACACATAAGAATCTTGGTTGTCAGACCACAATTAAACTAGCTTCCTCTGGTTTGCTTTATTCTTGTCGGTTAGTAATGCATTTTTCATGCTGCTTTCTGACAATAACAAATTCTGATTCTGATACTGATACGGCTAGAGCCGTTTGTAAACACGTAGCCCAGATCTAAACTGGACGTGTTTTTGGCATTCAACATGCCAATCCAATGCAAAGTCGCATCTCTATTACGAACACCTCTCACTCTCTCTCTCTCTCTCTAATATCCGGCCCTCGCCCATCGGGGCCTAAAGAAATAGATGGGCTGCATGATGCTTCTACGCAGAGCTGAAACCGATCGCACATGAGTACTGGTAAACTGCTTAGAGGATCCAAGCCTGCTCAGGCAAAGCGGTGCGAGTCGGCCGTCCATGCTTGTAAACCCTATTAGTTTCATTAGGCGACATGTCATTTCATCTCAATGTCGCGTAAAAGTCCCACAAAATTGGAAGCAACATCTCCAAAATGACCTATTCAGTGTTGATGGGGACGTTAAACCTCAAATCAAACAAAAACAAATCTACCTTATGTATAGATCTGACGGTATTCCATTATTGCAGCCACTTTTGTACCATTATACAGTTGTTCGAGTGTGTTAAGAAGATGGCATCCCGCCCATCTGGGCTTGAAGAAAAACGCATTAGGCTGCATGGAGCTAATGTGCAGAGCTTAAACCGACCGAATTTGAGCACTGGTCAACCGCTTCGGTCTAAGCTTATCCAATAAAAGTGGTGCGAAATGGACCGCTTCCGAAACTCTAACTGTTTCTTTGGGCAGTAGGCTTGAGATGTCATTTCATCTCAATGTAGGGTAAAAGTCTCACAAAGTCTTCAAGATGACCTGAAATAGTGTTGACGGGAACGTTAAACCTTAACACAAACAAACAAACTGAAACATGTCACAATTTGACAAATAAGTACATGGGCGAATTTTACTAGAGCCCATAGGCCTATGTTTTTGTCTCATGCCGTGAACACTGTCATCTATCTTTCTGAGTCTGTCACTTTTAGCCATTACCTTTCTCAGTTAACCCTTTCGCCTCAGATTTTCTGCTATGGTTTCGACCATCTAAATTCCTTGACCATTGATGTCAATAGGGTTTAAGCACAAGTCTGACATTTACAGAACAGGTAGGTCTTGATGATTGCTACAAAATAGAATGACGGCGCTCCACTGCTCATTAGAATGCTCACACGGGCCTGACAAATCAAAATATTTTCCATTTGCCCACTATGCAGTAAAATAATTTTCCACAGGGCCGCTGTTATACATGTGTGTTAACTGGCCAGCCCAACTTCACCTTGTTCCAAACATACAAACCGGACAGATGACACAATATATATATATATTATTAATATATATTTATAAACAAATAAAATGTCATACAAAAAGCCAGCATTTTCTCTCTTTTTTCAGGTCTCAGTGGCAGAAGTGGAATTTCACCTATTACGTGGAGCAAATATGATAGAAAATAATATCAAATAAAATAATAAAAAGCAACATAATTTTGTCTTAACTTCAGCTGGTCTTTAAGACTGCAGATAATGAGGACAATTTTGGGATAACTTATCTTGTTTCTCATTAAGATAATTCACCTCAAATAATATGCAGTTCTAAAAAGGACCAACAGCAAATATTTCTTTTATGAAACAAGTTAAATATCCGTTCATTATCCTTGTTATACTTCTTATAGAGCATTGCACCCTTGCTTAATCCAAAATGCATTTCTGTCAATCTAATTTTTTCATTAATTTGAGGTTTAACGTCCCCGTCAGCACTGTATAGGTTATTTTGGAGACGTGACTTTCTATTTTGTGGGACTTCTACCCGACATTGAGATGAAATGAAATCTCAAGCCCTGTCGTTCACTGAAACCAATAGGGTTTATAAGCATGGACGGTCCGACTCGCACCGCTTTGACTGGGCAGACTTAGATCCTCTAAGCGGTTTACCTGTACTCCTGTGCTGTCGGATTCAGCTCTGCGTGGAAGCATCGTGCAGCCCATCTATTTCTTCTAGTCCAAATGGGCGGGGCCGATCAGTCAATCAGATTGATAGTGAAAGTTTGACAATGAATCAGTACTGCTATAAGGATACTTATATTCAGTACTGCAGATACCTGCCTTTCAATTAGGTTTTATAGCATAAACCGAGACACCTCTATTTGAAATACAGATAACACTTTATATAACGCATCATATGCCAGATATTGCTATTTCTATTTTTTTAACTGAGATTTTATGTCATCGCCAACACTATTACGATCGTTTTGAAGACACTGCTTCAAATTTTGTCGGACATTGAGATGAAATGACATCTCAAGCCCTAGCGCCCAAGCATACCATTAAGGTATCTGTATATGAAATACATATATACTATTGCACAACCCTCAGTTGTGTCCGGCGTCTCATAATCGGCTTATAAGATTATTATGCTCTGTCGTCTGTAAATTCTTCTTTCAAAGTGACGATTTAAAAAAATTGAAATATATTCCAGGACCCATTCGTGTCCATATATACATGTAGAGGACCGTACACTTGATGTCACTTCACAGTTCATTACGAAAACACGCCTATTCAAATATATTTAAAATATTACCACAGAAAAATGAAGAAAAAAAAATCCGATATTGTTTCATATTTCTGCTTTAAGCATGGATTGTGGGTATTCGTTAGAACGGTCTTGCTAAAAGAGGTTCCAACGAGTACCCCAATCTATGATATTGAGCAGAAATAAGAAAAATGTACCTCCACTGTGAACCCAAGTTTACTGTCCATGTAGCAGTTATTTTTAGCCATCTTATTTGTAAAACATGGGCTCATATGCTGAGACACTGGCAAAAAAAGTGTAGACCCAGCCGACAAAGCATGTAGGGCCAACGTCGGACCGAATTTAAGCGATAAAACGTCGTATCGCTGTCGGCCCGACCTTGGCTCGCTATTTTGTGCTAGCTGGGGACCCTGAGCAGACAAATACAGCATCTGATCAGGGTCTACATAATGCTGGTCAAATCTAGCCATTGACTAATTGAAACCGAGGCTGCGCGTGAACTGGCAATTAGCAGAGCAAGTGCTAATTCTGTCTACAAAAGTAGTTAATCTTGATTATTTAATAGATGGGTAAATAAGGTTGTATTGGTTTTTTCGTATATGACGTCACCCAAACTAAAGATACACGTCACAAATAGATATATTGATTCATTGTTTTGGTTGTCGTTGACGGACGATGTGTTTTGGCAGACTCTTAGAGGCTGTTTTTGAAATCAATGGAATAATAAATTAAACGTCTTGTGTGCAAGAGAGTTCAGATTTGCCCGGGAAACCTGATGAACTGCAAACGGGGGAAACAAATCAGTCGCTGGAAAAATAATACAGGGTTGTCTGTGTGTCTTCTTATTTTCCTGTGTTTACAGCCAGGTTGGATGGTTTTTGTTCGTGTTCAACGACCGGAAGTAGTTCAGTTTTTTTTGGAATTAAAAACTGGTTAGAAATAGATTTTCCTGAAATTTAACCTTCTTCCAGATTACTCAATTTCCGTTTAATGATTATGGTGAAAAATTTCCAGTTTATCGCTAAATATATGAATTATCGTCTTTTCTGAATCCACTGCAACGACCAAGATTTTTTCCAAGTTTATCACGTTCGTTTGCACACTGTTTGCTGAGAATTGTGTTTGTTTTGTTTTTCATTGTAAAGAAATGTGCTAAAAGTTTTTTTTATCTAGTTTAAAAATATTTTATTGCATATAAACAAAGCAAAGGGGTTGGGCCACGAGTACTACCAACATCAGTTACGACCCTTCCCCTAAAATATCACAACTAAAATTTAAAGGTGCATTATTGAGCTATCGGGCTTCAAAAATGAAAAGCGTGTTTTTCGGTTTTATTTCTTCTATTCATGTAGCTATGTCATTTGTAATCTTCTGAAACCAAATACCACTTCAGAACTTTGTGAAAATCGTCGTTTTCATTTTTGTTTATTTGTTGTTTTGGGGAATTTCAATCTAAAAATATTCCTGTCACGTGACAAAAAGCCGGGCAACATCACAGCGGCGAACAATAAGATGGCGACCTCCGGTTCATCTGAGGAAAGCAGAATTTTTAGTCCAAATTACAAGTATTTGACTTTCAACTGCACTGACACAATACTATCATGCATGTTAATCTATTATCAAATTTTATAGAAATTGCATCAATTTACAGGCAAGAAGATAATTTTACCGTCAATATCTAAGGATGAATTTCTGAATCGATGAGAATTGACATGGGGTCGTTTCAAAGATACACAAAAACCGCATACATGTGAGAGTACATGTATGATGTGGGTATTTGTTAGAATTAGACGATACTAGCAATAACCTTTTGATTTGTTTGATTTGAGGGTTAACGTCCCAATTAACACTGTTTAACGTCCCCATCAACACTGTATAAGTAATTTTGGAGACCTAGCTTACAATTTTGTGGGACTTTTATATACCCGACATTGAGATGAAATGAGATCTCATTCCCTGTCGCTTACGGGCCTCCGTGGCCTAGTGGTTAAGAGCGCTGACTCTTGATCATTAGGTCTCTCACCGCTGTGGTTCGAGCCTCGCTCGGGTCATATGTGAGACGCCAAGTTCTGCAACGGAAGGTCAGATGGTTTTTCTCCGGGTACTCCGGTTTTCGCCCACCTCTGATTAACGATCGGCTCGATATGAGTGAAATAATCTTGAAAGGGCCGTAAAACCAAAAAAAAAAAAATCCCTGTCGCCCAATGAAACCAATAGGGTTTATATGAATGGGCGGCCCGACTCGCACCGCTTTGCCTGGGCAGGCTTGAATCCTTTAGGCGGTTTACCAATACTCCTAAGCGGTCGGTTTAAGCTCTGCCTGGCACCATCATGCAGCCCACCTATTTCTTCAAGCCCCGCCATGGGAGCCGAGCAAGAACTTTTTAATACCGAAACAAAAGAGAAACACTATCCATATTCGCACCGCCCATCGGGGCTTGAAGAAATATATGGGCTGCATAATGCTTCCACGCAGAGCTGTAACTGACCCGCAAACGAGTACTGGTAAACAGCTTAGAAGATCTAAGCCTGGGCAAGCAAAGCGATGCGAGTCCGTCCATTTGTTTCACTGGGCGACATGGCTTGAGAAGTCATTTCATCTCAATGTCTGGTAAAAGTCCCACAAAATTGTTATCAACGTCTCCAAAATGACCTTTACAGTGTTGAAGGGGACGTTAAACCTCAAACCAAACAAACAAACGTGCACCAGGACCTACTCACTGATACTGGGATCGGCCACATTTTACCATTACTTGCAGATTTACAGCACACATCAATCTTGCGCTGGCCTCGGTAGCTCAGTCGGATGCGCGTCTGACTGCTGATCATGGGGAAGCAGGTTCGATACCTGCCGGGGTCGGCAATATTCTTTCGCGGGGATTGATCAAGAAATCTTTCCTACGGTCATTCTCTCCATTCCGCTGGCTCAAGAAGGGCAGTTGTCAGTTTCTGGCGAAAGAATGTGCACTCTCCTGGTTACCTCTTACGTATAAGCCTGCCCAGGAAAAGTAAACTGACAGGCTCAAAAACGGCCTTAACAGTGTTGACTTGGCCGTAAACCCCAAAACAAACAAACAGTTAACCTGCATAGGGGATGACTCTCCCTGAACAAACCCTCCAGTTTGTTTGTTTGATTTGAGGTTTAACGTCCCCGTCAGCACTTTAAAGGTCATTTTGGAGACGTTGCTTCCAATTTTGTGGGACTTTTACCCGACATTGAGATGAGATGACATCTCAAGCCCTGTCGCCCAATGAAACCCATAGGGTTTATTAGCATAGGCGGTCCGCCTCGCACCGCGGTTCCTGGACAGGCTTAGATCCTCTAAGCGGTTTACCAGTACTAGTGTGCGGGCCGGATTCAGCTCTGCGTGGAAGCATCATGCAGCCCATATATTTCTTCAAGCCCCTATGGGCGGGGGCCGGTGCCTCCAGTTAAACGTTCCGATCCAAAGGGCGGTGCGCATTTTGACATTCATCGCTGTAAATGGTGTTCAGACACCGAAATAATCACCGCCGGGTCGAACCGAGGGCCTCTGGCATCTGAGTCAAGTGCACTAACCACTCTGGGCTTAACCACTGAGCTGTCACGCTCAGTTTATTACATAAACTCCAGGTTTGCAGGATGAGACTCTGCACAGTAATCGGCTCTTTCGTTGTACATTGGGTCGTTCTCCCTGCTGGGGGGGGGGGGGGGGGGTCATGTGAGTACCAGCTGATAGCAAGCCGGCGGAATGAACAACTCACAGCGCATAAATGTCATCCTACTAGATTTCAGTAAGGCCTTTCACGAGGTTCCGCACAATTTCATTGCTGATGGATACCAGAAAGTCGTAATTGAGGATTTCTTCGTCTGCGCCCGTTACTTCTGGTGTTCCACAGAGTACAGTGCTCGGCACTCTCCTCTTCCTCATATAAATCAACGACTTGCCACCACGCGTCTCCCCTGTTCGCTGATCACTGCCTGCTGTACCGAGTTGCTGTCGCTCAAGAGGATTTTAATTATTTACAAGCATGGGAGAGAGACTGATAGATGCGTTTTCACCCAGACAAGACTTAGTCTGAGTACATCAGAATCGGCAACAAAAGCAAGATAATGGAGTCATCATACAACATCCATTGCCAGAAGTAAAGCAAAAAACCTGGCTATAGACAGTACACTGGTGTGAAATAGTCACACTGCATGCTTAGACTAGCTTCTAGTCGGATATCATATTTTAAAGTTAATAAGTAATATTCTTCTACCCCTTATTTGATCTTGGGAAGATATACTCTGACTAAAATGCCAGTTTGCCTTATCAGTTGGTGTTCGGTAAGGGGTACAGAAGGGCAATAAACATTTCATGACTGTAGCTGTAATCAATCATTTACCAAGGATCTTGCGAGGTAAAATTCGCATTGTACTAGACCTTGGTGTCTGAGACAAGATTAAAGTCTAACAAGGTTTCATATTTGATAAAAACACACATGAAGGTTGGTAATTGGTAAATATGACATCAAGGTCTAGTAGCTAGACTATGACATGCTATCTACGACAGACAGCCAGACAGCTGCTTTCCTATCCTACGCAGGAATCTCTCTGCATGCCCAAAGGACATCAAGGCAACAGCATACAAGTCACTAGTTAGACCTAAACTAGAATATGCTGCCACCCCCTGGGACCCCTACAAACAAACTAGTCCAGTTCAATCGCAATCTTCCGCTCACATCGTCTATCTTACTGATCATATGTATATTGGAAATGAAAAAAGGGAGGTTGGTAAAACCTAGTATTCCTTGAATTTCTCGAATCAAGGTCTGCTTTATTAAGGAAATTTCGTAATCCCGGATCGTTTTGTTATTGACGAAGAGCTCTGTGTGAATGATCCATGTCCCTGTCTTGAGATAGATATAAGAGCTTTATTTGTTTAACCGTCATTCATGAAGGCTTACAAAAGTATTTAGGCTGATGAAATATATATATTGGATTTTTCAAGTACGGCAACTTGGATTTTTTTAAGTACGGCAACTTGGAAAAAAAATGCTGAATTAACTGTACGGTTACTTGCGTCACAAAATTGCCAATTTGAAAACTACTGACACCATTTTGACATCGTTTGGAAGGAAAGGCCGTGGTTATTATCATGTTTGGTTTCATCACATAGGGATCGATTATAATGCTAGTGCTGATCGTAAATCAATCTATTTTTGCATGAAACAGATGGAGATGTGAAATCTACACCAGGGCCATATTTCCTTTTGAGAATTCTTTGTCGTTGCTTTCGCTTTGTTTCATTACTGAAAATACTTTGGAAGAAAGTCTGTCCCCTATTGGTCTATTCAACGGAAGGAACTTTCCTTTCGTGATGGGAAGTTTTTTTTTTTTTTTTTTTTTCTTTTTTTTTCTTTTTGTTGTTTTTGTTTACGAAATAAAGTTTGTTTTTCAGTGAGCTGAAATAGTTTCTACTTCGTTCTTGTGAAACTTACAACTAGAATAGACGTTAGTTTATGCTTTGAGAAGTGTTTATTCCTTTGACGAGAGTTTATTCAAACGAAGGTCCTGTAATATGCATACTATACTCCAGTTATTTAAGATTATGAGTGAGGCCATTATTATTATTTTTTTTTTTATTATTATTATTTTTTTTTTTTGCATAACGAAAACATGCCTTTTCAAATAAATTGAACATATTTCCACCCAAAAAATGAAAATGTTCAGATAAAAGATTCTGCTATTTTTCATAATTCAGCTCAAAACATAGATTTTGGGTACTCGTTGGAACCGTCTCGACCAGGCGGTTTCTGACGAGTACCAAAAATCTATGTTTTGGGCAGAAATGCGAAAAATAATGTACACCCATACAAACCCCATTCTACTGGATTAAAGTGGAGTTTAAGAGGGTCAAAATTGCATAGGCATGTTTTCATGATGTTCTTCTGTTTTTTTGTTTGTTTTTTTTCGAAATCGGTCACGTGCACACGTTGCAATTTTTATCTTGTATATTCTAACCATTTCACATTTGTACGGTTTAGTAACGCCACAGACAACAAAAAGCTACTTTAAAGAAGGTGATTTAAGGTTCCTCAATACAGTTATTTCACTACATTTGAGGTACTGAAAAAATCATATTTGCAAATAGTTACCAAAACAGATTTTTCATCAGATGGTAGTCCATGTAAATGTAAGAATATGAAAGCAAAATATTTTTATTGGAAAGTCACCATGTTAGTAATTTATTGCATTTTTCCATGGTTTTGCAATAATGATATCTTAATCCACAGAACAAAAATGTGTAAAATACTATCATAGAATTGTGGCTAAAGGTTGCCTTTAGGCACTGCAAGAGTGGAATTTCAAGTAAAATACCTAAATAGTACTGAAAATTAATGATTCCTCCCCCACCCCCCAAAAATGTAATTATTTCACCTTGTACTATTTTTAAATTCAGTGTATGGTAGCCAAAAATGACCAGTTCTACCAAGTTGGCAGTAAGATCACTGATTGGGTTGAGGTGTTGCAATCTCTTGCATTTAGCTTGTAAAATGATTGACCTTCTTTGGTGCTTTTAGTATTTCATTTTATATATTTCATTCATGCAATTTATAACAATTTATGAATCACTGCACCAAAGTTTCACTGTATTATTGATTGTGTTTACTGGGTGGATGATTTGATACTGGAATAAAATCCAAAACCAAAAAAAAAAAAAAAAAAAAAAAAAAAAATAAGATAAAAACAGTTTATCCCCATATTTGAACTGAAAGAATGAAAGCAGCCTGTTCAGCACCAAGATTTTTGTGCAAAAGGCTTCTGATCATTTCCTATAACTGCTATGTTATAGCAGTGATTTTTACCCATTGATTTGGTACATAAGAATCAGAATCAGAATTGTTACTGGTGACACGTCAAATGACATTCATACACCAGGACCTGTGATATGGGAAGTTAGTCCCTAGCTCTAACCAAAGATGTAAACTTAGCTACACAATCATCAGCACCTTCCGCCGTCGAAATAATAGAATCCGGAAGGGCATTCCAATCTCTAATGGTTCGGGGGAAGAACGATTCTTTATAAATATCCGTTCTTGCAGTAAGGGTCTGAAACGTCATTGAATGGTGCTGTCTACAGTGCCTAGCCGGGGGAACAAGGTCATCTGTTGGAATGCTGGCAGCACCCTTTAGACCTTTGTATAAGAGTATGAGCCTACTGTCTCTTCTCCTTTTCTTGAGAGACTCCCATCTTAATTTTCCTAGAATTCCAGTCATGCTCCCAGTTTCAAAGCAGTAATTTCCAGTTACAAATCTAGCCGCTCTATTCTGAACTTTTTCAATTTCTTCATTTAGGACAACTCCGCTTGGGTCCCAGATGCAACTACCATATTCCAAGATTGGGCGAACAAGTCCCCTGTATGCTGTCTCTTTCACATCCTGGGGACACTGATGAAGATTTCGCCTCAGGAATCCAAGAGTTCTATTCGCCTTTGTACACATATTGCATATCTCAAATCGTGAGTGATTGTCACACCAAGGTATTTAATGGAATTCACATTTTCGAGGACCGTTCCCTCTAAAGTGTAAGAAGCCTCAACTTTATTAGATCTCTTCCTTGTTATCTGCATAATATTGCATTTAACTGGCTGAAATCTCATGCCCCATTTTCGGGCCCAACATCCTAATCCATCTATGTCAGCCTGAAGTTTCAATGAGTCATCTGTATCTCTAATTTCCCGGTAACAAACACAGTCATCTGCGAAAAGTCTTATTTCTGAGTCAATGTCAGAGGAAATATCATTGATGTACAGGGAGAACAATAGAGGACCAAGAACAGTCCCTTGTGGGACTCCAAACAAAACTGGCGCCCATACTGAAGATTCACCATTAACAAAAACACGCTGTTTTCTGTTCACATGAGTCACCATAAACAAATAATTGATGTTTGGACATATTTATCTAATCCAATTAATGATCTGTTGTGTCACCTACTTACCAATGTGCGGGTTGGTAAAATTTCATAGAAGCCCAATACTTTTAATATGTTTTGCTGAAAGAAGTTAAAAAAGAAATCTACCCTCTTCAACTTGTTTACTTGGGAACAGGGGTGAACAACACAAACAGGACAATGTTACACGTAGAAACTAGTTCAGAAATGAAGGCATACTATTCATGAATTAACGAACAAATTATGTTAGAAAGTATGTGAAAGTAGGCGCAAGACAGTTTCAAATATGAATATTATGTTTTAAATTTAAAGCAATGGTGTACTATTGTTTTTTTGGTGGGAAATTAGTTCCAAGGCGTATGAATACGTTTTTGCATTTGGCAAGATGGACATCTCTTCAATTTGACAGCTACACTAATTTATCAGTGATGACAGGCTTCCAAGATAGGCGATTTCATTATGGTATACGCAGGAAGAAGGCTACATAGCTGACTTTTCAAGGTATTTTCATTGATGATGGAGAAAATAAAATGTGGAAGGCATAATTGATGAAATCTCAGCATTTCAGATTTACCGCAAGAAAAGGAGATGATGGCGCCCATCGAGAATAAACATGTCAAAAAAATCTGACTTTCAATTCAGGTAGCCTTTTTGATAGAAAGCTTTGACCGACTCGTTAGTATTTGATGTGAACTATTGATCTGCAGCTGTTTTAGTAACTTTTAAAAAGTCTATAAAGCGGTTTCCTTTTTTCCTGGTAAAAGTGAAAAATACAGAATTTCATTTATTTTCAAAGGCACAGGGAAGTTGCTAATGCAAGAAAGTACTTGCTGTAATAACCGTTTATACCTCCAAACCTTTTTCTTGTGGGACATGGATTTTTAAACGGAAATCAGGATTGTATTTTGGGGAAAATCAACTTGCAAATCTTTCATCTATATTTTTCTTGTGCAAATGTATTGAGGAAACTTAAGATGTCCTGAGATAAAAGTACTTTCATAAATTTCTTTTCCGTTCACAAAAGGTTACTTTCGCTGTAATATAAAGGGCAGCTAAAATAATTTTCATCCTAGTTGTAATCTAAAACTGTTAGTTTAACACTTAAATACCAGCATTTTAAACAAGAAGTGCAGATCTGGTAAAACGCAGCATTATGCCGTCTTTCTATGTTTTGATTCCATGGCCCAGTGAGATTCTATGATGGGGCGGTCTAAGTCCCTCTGGAGGGTGACCGAATAATCAGGGAGAATTATGGTCAGGTACACCCCAGTGTCACCAGCAAATAGGCGAACCCGGGACCACACATTGTCGGGTAGGTCGTTAAGGTATAATAACAATAATATTGTGCCTAGAACTGATCCTTGTGGTACACCTGAAGTAACTGGAACCTCATCTGAGTACTCACATTCAAGTGCAACTGTCTGACTTCTCTCAATCAGAAAAGACTTAATTCACTGGATAGTTAATCCATGTACCAGTAGCTTGCGAAGAAGCTTCATGTGATTCACCTAGCCAAAGGTCATGCTAAACCCAAGATAAGATCTATTTGTTGACCATTTAATCATGATCTGGTAAGGTCATAAACAAGCAGAATCACATGAGTGTCACAAGATCTGCGCTCCCAGGCTGTTGAGTATTTTGTGATCATAAGGTATGTCCAAACCAAATCTTATGCGGCGAAATTTAGTTTCAACCTACAAAAATCCATTTTTTGAAGGATTTTCTGCTTGTCGGAATTTTGTAATCCTGTCCCCGTAGAAAACCTAAAGCAAATTCTTATATGCCCATTATGACATAAAGACCACATTGGTAATGGGAAATTGTTTTTAAGAAATATGGGCATAAGAGCAATTTACGATCTTAGTAGTGAGGAAGTGGTATTTTATAGTTTTGAACAGTTAAAGGCGAAATATGATATAAGGGCCACATTTTTAGACTACCACCATGTAGTAAATAGTATTTCTCAAGTATGAAAAGGTCAAATTCACATGAATCGTGTATTTGCTGTTAAATTTAAACAAAATGTAGTTTGTAACATATACTTTCAAGACTTGATTAGTTCAAAGAAAGGGAGTAGACTATTTATGATATTTTGGTTAGAGTAAACGAATACATTACACAAACAAAATGGCAAACGGAGATAGGAGATAGAGTGGAAAAAGAGCATTAAAGACATTTCACGAGACAAAACTACGCGACTTTCAATACAAAATCAATAATAAAAATTTAGTAACACATTCATTTCTATTTAAAATTAATAAAATCAGGGTTGTAGTTACTGTAATGAACAACCAGAAAAAATCCATTATTTATTTCTTAGATGCCCAAAAGTAAGAACGTTTTAGACTGAACTTTAATCATGGTTGACCACAAATGTAAATCCAGAAATATCGCTAGAGGATCGTAAAATACTATTTTCACACGGTGGTAAAGCAGAAGTGGTCAATTACATCTCTCTCTCTCTCTCTCTCTCTCTCTCTCTCTCTCTCTCTCTCTCTCTCTCTCTCTCTCTCTCTCTCTCTCTCTGTTTTAGCAAAATATTGTATATACGAAAACAAATTTGTTTCTATGAATAAAGTGCTTAGCGAGAGATACATTTCACTCATAAACAACAGGTTAGATAAATTCTTTAAGATTAAAGCCCCTCTCTCGCCCAGCCCAGTGGAATTCGTTTCACTGACCGCTCCAAGGCGGTTCTTCTGTCGTTGTTTATTTTTGTTATGGTTTGTCTTTGAGTGTTTGTATCGCTTATTTTATTTTGTTTTGGATATCGAATTGGCCATTTTGTGGAAAAGTAACTGTCCTTTTGGCTTTCCGCTATTGATGTTTCCATTAGGGTCTGTTGTTTCATGTTTGTGTTTCTTTCCCCTTTGGTAACTCTGGTGGGAGCTGTGGGTAAATTGTGTCGATTTCTCATCATTGCCTACACTTCTATGTTCTACATATAACTACTTTTACCCAAACACTGATGATTCATGAGGCCTATTCCGACTTAATGTTTATGTTTGGTGTCAGGGTTCTGTTTTCCGTCGACTATCTGCCACACATATAGTGCAGTAGACTTGTACCATTAGCTATAAAAGGCACATCTTGTAGAAAATACATGTATATTGTTACTACAGTTTGTTTTCTGCTCTCCCATGAAAGAATTTTATTATTATTATTATTTTTTTTTTTTTTTTTTCAAATTGATTATCATCGTCTATTAGCCAATACGATGTTACACCCGTATGACTTTGTGCATTCTTTCATATCTTAACAATATTTACTTTTCTGGTGAAAAATTGTGATAGTTTTCTCATTTATGCTTCAAACATGGCTGTTGGTGCTCGTTGGAACTGCCGCAGTGATGTGGTTCTATCGAGTACCCACGGCGTATGTCATGGAGCAGGAATGAGAAAAATATTGTATACCCAGTCAGACGCGCATCCGACTGAGGTACTGAGGCCGACGATTATCATACGAGATATTTTGGCCAGCAATAATCAAGTGTATGTAAACATAAAGTGCAGATAACTCCATGTCAACAGACATACAACGTCTAAACAACGTCGTGTCAACGTCAATGCAACATCACTGCGATGCATTGACGCTGACGCAGCAAATTGTATACCCAGTTACAAAATATTGTAACCCCCAGTTCTCTCTCTATAAAGTTGGGTTTAAAGGGGCGTTCATTGCACGGACCTGTTATCGTAATGAATCGTCTTATTATTAACATTGCTAGAGATACTCGCCTACCAGTCGAGAAAGACAGAAGACCAACTTCTATCGTACATGTTGTCTAAACTGAAAAGCACTCACACAACCTTTCAATAATTCCCTGTCCCCTTTTTGTACTTTCTCTCATCTTCTTACTTCTAAAATATGTTCTAGAAAGGGTTGTCCTATGGAAACAAGGAATACACCACAAAACTGTAAACTAGATCGCGCAGTCGATGGCGCGCCATCGCAAATCCCCACGTTTTGACCGCTTCACGGGACCCTTGGGGGCTGGTCCAAAAATTAATGTGCTCTTGCAGAAGCCATTCATGTATGTAACTCACACACCAAATTTGGTTGAATTCCAATGAACGGTGTAGGAGGAGATAGCCGGACAGACGGACGGACGGACGAACGGACAGACGGAGGCGATAACAATATCCCCACTTTTCTTCGAAAAACGTGGGGATAAATATGGAGTGTACATGTTTTCTGGACCAGACTAGCTAGTTTTGCCCAATTAGGCCTCATCAGTGACCCTCAAAAATTTCAAAATTCACCACTGGAAGGGCAAGAAAATATAAACTACACTATGATGTTGGACAGGGAGACATTTTACGACCTCCACACATTCCCAGACACCAGCTATAGTGACGTTAAATATGTTCTAGAAATGGCTATCATTTGGAGTGAGTGAGTGAGTGAGTGAGTGAGTGAGTGTTTGAGTTTTACGTCCCACCAACAGCTAAGGCCATACGGAGACGGGACCTAGGTTTAAAGACTCATCCGAAAGTGTATATCCTTTGGAAGCAAGGAATGCACCACAAAACTGGAACATATGGAGTGTACATGTTTTCTGGGCCAGAATAGCTAGTTTCGGCCAATAAGGCCTCGTCAGTGACCCTCAAACCTTTTCAAAGCTTTCCAAAATGTCGGCACAAGAATTTCAGAGAAAATAAGTTCATTTAATATGGCATTAGGATAACACATCCCTGGGATATAGTAAATTTCTCAAACCTTAAAAAAGGCATCTTTTTCTGATGAAGATTTGTGATATTTTTCCTATTTATACTCCAAACATAGGTTTTGGATGCTCGTTAGAACCGCCTCAATGAGGCGGTTCTAACGAGTACCCACAGCCTATGTCTTGGAGCAGAACTAAGGAAATTAATGTTATTCCCCGTAAACCCCAGTTTTCTTTATATAAAATGGGGTTTAGTGGGGTCTTAATTTCACGGACTTGTTCACGTGATGGGAAGTGGTTTTAGGTTCTAGCTTTACGTAATAACGCCAAATTAGGTCATTACCTGCCGTCCGTATTTTTTTATTTTATTTTTTTTTTTGTTTTGGTTTTACGGCCCTTTCAAGATTATTTCACCCGTATCGAGCGATCGTTAATCAGAGATGGGCGAAAACCAGAGTACCCGGAGAAAAACCACCTTACCTTCCGTTGCAGAACTTGGCGTCTCACATATGACCCGAGCGAGACTCGAACCACAGCGGTGAGAGACCTAATGATCAAGAGTCAGCACTCTTAACCACTAGGCCACGGAGGCCCGTTACCGTCGGTATGATCATTTTCCACATTAATCTGGTACTTTTGAGTAACAAGTTCCGGAGCCGATGCTACACGCTATGTCAATTTCGTTGTTGCATCGACTTTGCTGCGTCAGCGTCAATGCATCGTTGTTTAGACGTTGTATGTCTGTTGACTTGGACGTTGTTTAGACGTTGTATGTCTGCTGACATGGAGTTATCTGCACTTTACATTTATATACACTTGATTATTGCTGGCCAAAATATCTCGTATGATAATCATCGGCCTCAGTACCTCGGTCGGATGAACGTCTGACTGGTGATCAGAAAGGCGCGTGTTCGGTACCTGCCGGGTCGGCAACATTCTTTCGTGGAGATAGATCATGAAATATTTTCCACGGCCATTCTCTACCACTGGGCATCCGCTGATTCAAGAAGGGCAGTTGTCAGTGGCGAAAGAGTGTGTACTGTACTGGTTAACTGCTGATGCCTCGGTCACAAATTCGGCGTACCCCGGCCGAGCTATACTATACGTTGTGGTCGGCCGAGCAGTCCAAGCCGAGAAATGGGTGTCTGGCTCGGTTTTGGCAAAAAGTATGCCGTGTGGGGCCTAGAGAGACATCCGCCGGGAATCGGGCGGTGTCAGCCTAAGTTTTGCGGGGAAGCATCGGCGTATACGCCGGGCGGAAATAGGCCGGTGCACTGCAGGTTACCGACCGTATACCCGGCGATTGTTACTAGTCCCCGAGCATCGGTCGATGTTCCGCAGATGTCCGCCCAGTTCCCGGCCGCCGGACAAGGGACGGGTTTACCCCAGCCGGGAATTGTCCAGTTGTTCAGGGGTATATAAACTGCATCCTCTCCTGCCTATACAACAAATTGGTCAGCTCTGTTGGTGGGTGAACATCCTTTTTCTTGACGTCGAGGAAAACTTTCGAAGAAAAGCGGAACAAGATGCCTCTTATCCCACCACTGCACCTACCGTCACCCCAGAAAAGGATCCGGAGGTTACAGGAGTGGCTGCTTAGGGCTCGGCACCGTGCCAATGTGGTCTTTGCAACCTTGTGTGCGGGAGAAGAACTGCTACCGCTGATGGTGGATGAAGCAATGGATCGTGTACCGTCCTTTGCATGGGCAGTTATCAAACGTTTATGTACAATGCTCCCTACTGGTCTGCTAGAAACTGGCACCCATCGGATATCGGGCCCTTATATAGTCGAGCGTCAATCAGCGATCGAGCGGCGCCAGTCGAAACCGGGATTCGTCCAGCGGATTCCGCTTGATCATCTGTCGGGCCTCGGCCGATTACTGCCCGATTATCTGATTGGTCGGGGTCCGCTTTACGACTACCGGATGCCAGCCGATGCCATCGACATCGACGTCGGTACGAGCTCTGCTCGACTTTTATCGATGTGCCACCGACCTAGAAGTCGGTGAGTTTTCGTGGAGAATTTTAACTACGAGTTAAAATTTAACCGGGCCCCTCCCGACCACCACCGACGCCCCAACATCCGGCGGGACGCCGACCGGACTCCAGCCCAATCTCACCCCATCGCAGTCCCCGAGTAGTCGGGCGGGGATCGAATAGTGATTTGTGACCGTGGCTTTACGTATAAGCCTGCCCAGGAAAAGTGTGGACAGGTAAACTGACCGGCTCAAAAATGACATAAAATAGCGTTGACTGGGCCGTTAGTCCAATACAAAACTAAACTGAGGTAGGGGTCTTTAACTTTAATGGAAGACACCCAGTCAGCGTAGAATGTCGGTCAAGCGTCGGCCCGACGATATATACATAAAATATTTATTTTCCGTCTTATACCGTTAACAAATAACATTAGCCCTGTATGGCTTTTACTTCTACAAAAACAGTGTAGAAGAAAAACAATCTTTTTGGTGCTGTTTGGGTAGGATCAAGATTTTCACCTTACATCCTCATTCGAAGGATGGAGCAGGTCAAGGCATTCATCTCTGCAACTAAGTTTGACAACGCTGCCAGAGAGAGAGAGAGAGAGAGAGAGAGAGAGAGAGAGAGAGAGAGAGAGAGAGACTAATGAGCAGCATGTAGGTAATGGTGTGTGTGTGTGTGTGTGTGTGTGTGTGTGTGTGTGTGTGTGTGTGTGTGTGTGTGTGTGTGTGTGTGAATCATCTGAACTACGCCTACGTCGGGCCGACAGCGATACGACATGGCGACGTCGTATCGCTGTCGGCCCGATGTTGGCCCAATGTGGTGCGCTAGCCCATAATGAGAGAGAGAGAGAGAGAGAGAGAGAGAGAGAGAGAGAGAGAGAGAGAGAGAGAGAGAGAGAGAAACACTGAGCAACATGTTGGACATGGCACTTTCAGAGCCCATAGGGGCTTGAAGAAATATATGGGCTGCAAAATGCTTCCACGCAGAGCTGAATCCGGCCCACACACTAGTACTGGTAAACCGCTTAGACGATCTAAGCCTGTCCAGGAACCGCGGTGCGAGGCGGACCGTACACGCTAATAAACCCTATTGGTTTCATTGGGCGACAGGGCTTGAGATGTCATTTCATCCAAATGTCGGGTAAAAGTCCCACAAAATTGAAAACAACGTCTCCAAAATGATCTTATGACCTTTACAGTGTTGACGGGGACGTTAAACCTCAAATCAAACAAAAACACTTTCAGAGAGAGAGAGAGAGAGAGAGAGAGAGAGAGAGAGAGAGAGAGAGAGAGAGAGAGAGAGAATGGACAATATGTAGGCCACGATAAGAAAGCAATGAGCAACATGTAGGCCACGGAGAGAGAGAGAGAGAGAGAGAGAGAGAGAGAGAGAGAGAGAGAGAGAGAGAGACTAATGAGCAACATGAAGGCCAGAGAGAGAGAGAGAGAGAGACGAATGAGCAACATGAAGGCCACAGAGAGAGAGAGAGAGAGAGAGAGAGAGAGAGAGAGAGAGAGAGAGAGAGAGTAAATCGCATGAACGGTGCGTCTGACCGAGAGCGATACGACATGGCGACGTCGTATCGCTGTCTGCCCGATGTTGACCCACTGTTTCAACATTTAGCCCATAATGAGTGAGAGAAAAAAACTTAGCAACATCTTTGCCATAGCACTTTCAGAGAGAGAGAGAGAGAGAGAGAGAGAGAGAGAGAGAGAGAGAGAGAGAGAGAGAGAGAGAGCACTGGGGAACGTGTACGCCATGGCATGCTGAGAGAGAGAGAAAGAGAGAGAGAGAGAAAGACGGAATTTCATTCCATTTTACACATTGGAATTCGCATAAAAAGTTTAAAAGAATTTCACTATACTACGATCACAACAATTGTGTGTAACGATGTTGAGATGATCCCTGCATACCTTTCTAGGTATTTACCGCATGACGTCATTATTCACGCGCGTTGTAGTTTTGTCGCGAAATTAAAAATAGACTAACTGTGTTCGTAGCATAGTTAGGAAAACCGTCTCATAAAACTTAACCTGTGTGATCATAATTGTTCGCAATATTACATAAAACTCATTCATTTGTATTATTTAAACAAAAAATACCCGATATATGTAAAAAAAAAATTAAGCACTTTTTTTCCGACAGCTCAATAATGCACCTTTAAATTCTCGTGACAGTGGCAAAGAATGCAACATTCTAAAAACATGACTAGTAACAAACGTGTACAACAGCTGAATAAATGGTAAAAAATAGATACACATAAATAAGTGTGTGTGTGTGTGTGTTTGTGTGTGTGTGTGTGTGTGTGTGTGTGTGTGTGTGTGTGTGTGTGTGTGAATAAATTTGGTTTGCTAGGTGCCTCAGCATGAAGGTAAAGCTCTAAAGGCATAATTCCTTGTAAAACGATCGTATACGTTAACTTTCAGTTTGAGGAAATTCGGCAGTGAATCTTCTGGTTGTTTTGATGTAATTCTGAGCAGCTATAAAAATACAGGTGTTATCATTATTTGACAGGTTCGGATTGCCATAAATAAGTTTGTTAACATTAAGTGGATGGAACCGTCGTGTTGCGCGAAATAGGCCAATGCGCTTTTCTTGGTAAAATGGACATTTAAAGAAGAAACGCTCGGCGTCCTCAGTTCCTCGATTACAGTTACATATAGATGTGGGGCAGAGATGATTGTTAAATAAATCATTTTTAAGATTACTGCACTTATTTCGTATTCTTGCATGCATAACGGAATTATATCTGTCTCCAGTCATTGGTATTTTGACGAAGGTGTTTCAGGTGGCTTTTGAATTGTGATAAGCTGCTTGCAGACTGGATTTTTCCTCTAGGGAGTTCCGGAGGGAACCTGAAGATGGGATACAGGATTTTCGCGAAATATCAGTGCAGGTAAAGGGAATAGCAAGGCTGTTTTGGGTTCTTAAAGGATAGTTTGTTGTTTCTCGGACAAAGGGCGGTATTAGTTCGGAAATATAATCTGGGGTGTGACCATTGACCGCTTTGTACATAGATGACATTTTTTGTTCCTGTCGTCTCAATTTAAGGGGGACCCGCCGCACTCATGATATAGGTTTTCTCAGTAAGGAGACTGATCTTGTTAAGCCTGTTACAATGCTAGCAGCTTCATTCTGAAGTTTTTCTAGGATGTTTGCTCCAAGAACTGTACAGTTATCCCATAAAACAGAGGAGTATTCTAAGATTAGAAGAACATAAGTCATATAAATTTGATTAAGAGCTGGCCTATGGAACGAAAATTTTAGTTTTCTCATAATGCCAATAATTTTGGATGCACTAGTAAGTATGTTTTCAATGTGTGTGTGCCACTGTCCAGTGTTGTTAAACGTTAAACCAAGGTGTTTGTGATCTGTTACAAAGGTTATTTGTATTCCATCGAAAACAATTTGTGGAAGGTTGTATGTCTTTTCAAGAGTAAACAGAAAAGCTTCAGTTTTTGAAGGATTGAAGTTTATCAGCCACTGTTTGGCCCAGGCAGAGAGACATAATAGATCGTGGTTTATAATTCCTTCTAGATCGCTGACTGTAGAGGCTGAATAATACAGAGAGCTGTTGTCTGTAAATAACTAGTCAAACTAAGTAAAGAATCTGCTATATCGTTTACTTAAATTAGAAAAAAAGAGTGGGCCAAGCAGTGACCCTTGAGGCACTCCGGCATCGACATTCTTGGCTGTAGAAGTGCAAGACCTGATCACCACTCTCTATGAGCGATTGTTGAGATAATCGGAAATCCATTCAAGTAGAAGGCCAGAAATTCCGTGTTGTCTTAGCTTGAACAGTATAGGCCTCTGTGCCAAATGCGGTCGAAAGCCTTTGACACGTCGCAAAAGACCATACAGGAGAATTGCTCATTGTCAAACGTTCTGCAAACATGATGATAAATATCTGTCAATGGGAAGGTAGTTGAGTGGTTTAGGAGAAAACCTGACTGGTATTTGTATAAAAGATGATTTTCATACAAGTGATTATAGATATTCTTAAAGACTGTACGTTCCTGTAGTTTGCCACTATTGCAGAGAAGAGAAACATATATATAGTTAGCAGGAAGAGATTTATCACCTTTCTTAAACAGGGGTAGCACATTGGATTCTTACAACGATGTAGCAAAAATGCCTTCTCTTAAGGACCTATTAGATAGAATACAAAGTGGAACCGATATCTCTTTGACAACCGCCTTCAGCATTATATTGCTAATAGCGTCAGGCCCTGTTGTCTTATTTGGGTTTAATAACTTAATAAAGCACGAAATAGGGGCAAGCCTTTTTTTGGGTCTTTGCTTCAAATGGTGGAAGCACGGTGTTACTATCATCTATATTACTAACTGAGGTGAAAAAATTATTTAAACATTCTACTTTCTCCTCGTCAGAGAAACAGTATGTTGTTGGCTGGTCCAATGAAGAGTTAACCAGTGGGGGGATTGTACCGGAAGTATTATTGCGTTTAACGAAATGGCGTAATACCTGCCAAAACTGTTTCTTATCATTGTTTTGAAAGACTAAAATAGAAATCTCTAAGTCATTATAAAAATTTTCTTTTGCATGTTTTTTAGGTTGTTTACCTTGTTTCTTGCTTTTGTACTTTTTTCCAGTTGTTTTGGGTGCCTGATTTAACAGCCCGTTTCTTAACTTTGTTTCGTATACGTAAATCGTGACGGATTTCATAATCGAACCAAGGCTTATCATTTGATCTAACAGTGATAAATTTAGAGGGGACACAATAAAAAATCAGAAAAATATCTGTAAAATTGGCAAATAGCAGCAGGGAGGGTGAATGGACTATGTGTTTCAACCATAAAAGGTCCATTTAGCTTTTTAAGCCTCCCACTCTATTTTGGCAAAGGGAAACACTCTTTTTGGCAAATTAAGCCTCCCAGCGGATTTATCATAAAATTTAATTACCAAATTAAGCCTTCCAACCCCAACACATTTTTTTTTGCGACAAATGTCGCCACATCGCAGCACTAGTAGCGCATGTTAACAACCCAGGGGGTGATTATTTTTCCATTTGGCAAATTAAGCCTCCCAACCCTAAAAAAATCCACCCCAAGTGGCTGCGACATACCAAGGGCACTCGGCGAGTGCCTCGTATAGGCAAAACCCCAGGGCCCCAGGGGACGACCTACCACACTCCCAGCTTCCCAAGTTCGTTTGGTTGAAAGTCTCCAAATTCCCATTCTAGGACAGCCCATTACCACGGGATTGAGTTTATGGATAAGTCGTCTGCGAAACTTCTGCTCGACTCGTTTAGAGATGTATAATACTAAATCAATAGGACTACCTGATATTGGTTATTATACTCACAGACGGAATGAAATAGACCACAAACTGCTGTCTGTTTCTCTAGCAAAATCCAGTTCTGACATTTTTTTTGTGCGAATAACACGTTTCTTTCTGGTTCCTGTCGATACGACTGTCAGTAATGATTACTAATGACAAAAAAAAAAAAAAAAAAACAAAAAAAAACCGAAACTGACTAGAAATATCGACACTGACAGAAAATTGCGACTAACGATTATTAAATATTATTCTCTTTCTCAAATTTCTTAATACACAAGCGGAGTGTGGACTGTTAAATGATAAAACGAGAGTATACACAATGAAGTAAATGAAGACAGACAGGCCTGTTTACCCATTCGGTACTAACAAGTGCCCATTTCATCCTAAAGACACTAACCAGCCAGTTGTGCCCCATTTGGTCCTAACCAGTACCCATTTCCTCCTCAAGACACTAGTCTGCCTGTTTTACACATTCGGTACTAACAAGTACCCATTTCATCCTAAAGACACTAATCAGCCTGTTTTACCCATTCGGTACTAACAAATACCCATTTCATCCTAAAGACTCCGGATTAGATGTAACCAGGCAGCTGTGATCCTACATAGTCGGCTGTTCATCCTAAAGACACTAACCAGCCAATTGACTGTGCCCATTCCGTACAAACCACTACCCATTTCTTCCTAAAGACAAAACTCATGATCGGGATGAAGCCAGTTTGTATGCGGCGAAGGCTATCACACCCATTCCCAGGATAATGAAGGCAATCTCGCTGTCTTTCTGGTCGTCGCTCGGTTGGTAAAAGTCGGAGAGCTGGGGTTCGGGCCCCAGGTCAGCAAGGCTGACATTTTTTTCCGGTGACCTGCGCATACAGGCGCATCGTTTCATCGGCGTCTTTGAAAGTTCGAACGGCGTGCCCCTGGCGACGGAGTTCCTCAGTGATGAAATCAATACGCTCGGTCCGTTTTCGAGACCATTCTGCCTGTGCAGTCTGTTACTGCTCAACGGCTTTATCGTGACGCTTGCGTTCTTCGTCCGAGCTCTTCAACATGGAGAATAAGTAGTTCGATCCCGGGAACGCCAGAGCGTTCACCAGGGCACCGCCAACGAGCATAGCAATACTTGCCATTACTTCATGATATCATCAGGTATCATCCCCTGTTTAATTAGCATGTCTTTGGTTGCCATGGCGAGAGCGACGTCAACTATGACCATGCCTACATCGCGGGGTATGAAGTCTAGTTTCGTGGGGCTACCCCCAATCGCCATCTTGCCAAGCCGGGCGTATCCCACAGCGATGCCACAGACGACTGCGCTATAGTAGAGCGAGTTGACAAGCATTTTACCATCAGCTGTCGGGGTTGTCATTATTGCTACGCAGCGGGCTTCTCTCCATATAGAATGGGTTAGGGCTTGTCTTTAATTTTGGTTGCTGCGAAATAACAAGCCGCTTGGGCATCGACGCTGTCGATGAGTCAACGTGGGTGTCACTTCTGGCGTTTGTACAGCCTGTGTGGCGCGCAAGCGCAGAAGAAACATGAGCGCTACGCTCGTAAGACAAGCCCCAATGATCCACGGGGTCCAGTCGGTTAGTCCATGGTTGTGAGCTGCACCACTGCGTGACGGTTCCTTTGACACCGTTACCTTTGGGGGAATACTGACATCAGCTGCGCTGACTGGTGGACGAAATGAGTCTTTGGCCGTCCGAAGCTGTTCGAGCAGCCGTTCCTGTTTGGCCTTTCTGGCAGCAGCTCCAGCACGCCCGGCCGCCACTTTTTTCGGATCCTTAACCGTGTTGCTTCGCAAAGGCTTGGGGTCGTAACTCTGTCTGCCGGACTCTGTGCTGGCTCTTGGTTCTCCTGTTGCTCCGCAACAATCTGCTCGTTCTCCGACATCGTTTATGTCCTAGATGGTAATAGGGCATTGATGTCATTGATGCTTCACTGTAGTAAGCGCGGCAGTTAGCGGCGCCAAGTACATGCCATAGCGATAGTAGAGCTCGTAGGTAGCACTGCTAAGTGCTTGTCCAACAAACGGGTCGCCCTCGGGGTCAGCAATAAGACCAGGTTGGTTTTCGGCCGGTATCGGGAGAAACATAGATGCCAGCCCCGCATAAAGCTGTAGCGCTGTAGACCCCAGCGTCTTCGTCATCGCTGCCCCAAGCCTTGTTTTATAGCTTTTCGATTTCGCTATTGTCAAGAGCGTCGATCTGTTCTGCGGTGAGAACCTTCGCATGCACAACTAGTCCATACTGCTTGGCTTGGCCTCCCACTACCAATGCGGCGAGCCTTTCACGGTATTTTTGCACCCGGTCCTCGAGGAGCGGCTCCTCATGGCCGTCAGACGTCGCTGCCGTTCCTTCCGCGGTTGGGGCTTCAGCGTTCTGCCTTTGCTCTGTCGTTCCTATCAGCTCATCGATCAGTTCGTCACAGTCCATAGCTATTGCTTTGCGATTCATTGCGAGGTGGCGGACCAGTCTAATATAGTGTCGAAAGCGCTCGCAGAAGCGTGCGTGTGTGTTAACACACATCCGAGTAATTTAAACATACTGCCTAGCAATAAAGAACAGCAGTACCAGCTGCGCGCCAAGCACTGTGATTAGCAGTCCTTCAGTTACTTCGTGCATTACTTAACACCATATAAGCAGCTGGTGGGTCTGTCTTTAATAAAAGCTTAGCATGCTTTGTCTCGGCTAACTGCTGCCTCACCGACGCCCGCTGTTCTCGTATGGAGATCACGTCATTCTCGCGCAAGCAGTCTTCGAATGAATCACGATACTTGCAGTGAAACAAACAGACCCAACACGTCTGCTCGCGCAAGTCCTTCAAGACGGAGTTGTACTTTTGGGTGAGAACCCAGACGCTCTGGTCGGCGTGGCGGCCCGAGAACGCTAGCTCTGACAGCATGTCTTTCTTTTTCGTCAAAGCCTTCGTGGCCGAGCAGTCATCGATGATATATAAGGTAGGCTCGCCCATAAATACCTGGTAAAACGGTCGCAGGTAATCGTGAAGGCGCTTGCAGGGGTCTAGAACGTATACCTCAGGGTTGGTCCAGATCCAGGGGCGCTGGTATGTTTTATTATACATTATGGTGGGGCAGAGGACCACGATGTGCCGAAAGAACTCCCGGTAGGGGCATTCGAGAAGATCGAGGATAAAAACGGTTTTCCCGCATCCCGTTTGCCCGCATATTGTCGCCGAATGGGCCGTGCGCGGTAGGAGATTTTTTTGTCGTTCCCCAGGAACACTAATAGACCGCTGAGACGAAACGGCCATTTTCGATGTTAAGCTGTGCATCCATGATGACGTAGTGGTAGATGTTCAATGCGCTAGCAGCCTCGGCTCTTTTCGTTAACTGGATGGTCACACTTTCGCTGGCATTCTCTATCCGCCTGCCGGAGCCGTGGAGCCGGTCGTCGTCGCTTATCCTGAGGTCAAGCCACAGCGCGTACTTGCTGGCGATGTATTCCGCAAGGCTGAAGTCGGCTAGGGCAAGGTCTTTTTCGACCGTTGCCACTTCAGGGTGTCGCCTGCTACCGGCTGCGAAGAGCTTCCTCGCTTCATCAAACATCTGTTAAGAGCGCATCCCTTGGCTGAAGAGTTGGTTGGGGATCCCCTCGATGGTGACCTCGACCTAGGCGATTGTCGGGTTATAGAAGGCCTCTGTGTCGCGAGCGAAGGGCTGTTGCGCGGCTTCATCCTCAAAGAGCATCAGGATGCCCTTCATGCTGCGGGCGGGCACGTTGAGTTTGATATGCCAGAGGGTGTCGCTCTTGTCTTTACCGATTTTGCGGTACCGCAGTACCCTGTCGTACAGGATCGAAATGCGGCTTCTGTACTGGTTGTTGATCATTTGGGCCAGCTCCGGCAGGGTGACCTTGTCATACTCAAGACATTTGTTTCCAATGTTGAAAGAGGCACCTCTGCCTGTGGCCTGGATCACACGGTTGTAGTCGTTGAACGTTAGCTCATACTCGAGTCGGTCGCCCAGCGCGCTCTGGTAGAATGGCATGTGGCTCTCGAGTAGCTCGAAGTTCACTGGGATGTAGAAAAGATTGCCGAAAGCATCGGCGACGGCTTTGTCCGCTAGAACGGACTCATCTTTGTTCCCAGCATTGATTTGGATCCTCGTATTTTGGTTTTCCGATGTATCAATGCCTTGGTACTGGCCATTTTTCCTCTCTGAAGCCGTCCTCCAGAGATCGCGGTAGCAGTGGTTTACATCACTATCGTCGATGCTGAGGACCTCGTTTCCCGAAATTTTAATGACGGTCTTTTTCACGAGGGCGCGGCCTAGGTTCCGAACAAAGGTCCGATTGGCATCTTCGCTGTGCAGCGTTATCGTGCAGGCCAACCTCGCGGTCCCGGGGACGATGACATCATGTTGGCCGAGGTTGGGGAATCGAACGAGAAGCTGCTGGTTCGGGCCGATCGTGCTGGAGTTGTTAGTTATCTACATCGATTGCCTCACCACTTTCACCCTAAAGGGGTTCGCGGAGGCACCGGTAGTCATGGTGTCAGCTTCGTTGACACTCGACAAAGTATGTTTTAAATGCACATACTTGTTACATAAATATGGCTGACTTTGAAAACCCCACGTTCGAAGACTGGCCCGACCCTTATGATGACGCCAACTATGATGACGCCGACTATGCTGTGTCCGACCTGCCAGACGCTGTTATGGACCAACCACCGGACGTCGAGCAAGGACTACGCGCGGCCGGGGACAATCTTCAGAACCTGCGAGGCGAGTTGAAACAAGCAGAACGTAAGGCTCAGAAAAAGCGCCTGGTCGATACTTTCTACCAAGAAGTGAGCCGTGCCTATAAGGGGTTGCGCCTCGTAGGTAGTATCGACTATGACCAGCTTGGATTGATGACGATGGTAAAACACTCTATTGGACCCCCGGCGACAAAAAGATTCCTATCGCTGCGACATGAGGAGGATTCCGGTTTCTGGCTCTGTCCACATTAGCCTCGAGTTATTGAACAAGGGGTGTAAATGAAATTCGGCAATCACTGTGGCTCACTGACTCTAAATCGAATATGCCGCGTCTCAACAAAGAGGCTATTGATACACTCCAAAAAGCAGAGGCAACCCTCCCCAAAAAACATTGAATCCGTCGAGATGACAGACCTCCCCGGCGTAGCCCACGACGTTATTCAAACAACAGGAGATGTCGAGACCGCATTAAAGACAATTGATGATCAGCCTATCAACACCGCGTTGGTCACCCAGGCCAAAAGAGAGCTCGCTGGGCTTGAAAAGGCTATGACTCGAACCCGAGATGAAGTTGTAAAACGCTTGGCCAGAGAGCGGCGGAATCTGACGGAAACGGACGACCCTGAAATCCAACAGGAAATTCGGGACTGGATCAGAAACCTCGAGAGTGAGCTTTCTGACATCGAAATCGAAAGACAGACAAGGCTTGAAGCCCTTTCTGCAAACAAAGAAGCTCTCCGGTCGCAGATCTCCCGAATCCGTGAGACGTTCAGGCGGCTCCTTCATGAAGACAAAACGCTGGCTGAGCGCATTCGCACCCTCTTCCGCGAGCAGGGAATTAACATCGTAAACATTCTTACAGCGGTTGGGATGGCAATCTCGACCCTAGTGCTTGCGCTAACCGGCGGCGGGGGAAGTGTACCGGCTCCGGCTCCAAAGCCACCCGGCAAGGGCGGGGTCAAGGAGTGGGTAAAAAAGCACCTACAGTCCATCAAGCGTACCCTGGCCAATTTGGCCAGCAAGGCCGCGGCTGCCCTGCACGGAATCATCGGGTCCAACGTCTCTTGGCTCTTGAGAACGCTTGGGAAGGCCGCTTCATGGCTCACAGATAATTTGTTGGCCTTGGTCATCGGCGTAGGGGCCCTTCTTCTCGTGGCTGCACGGGACTGGCTAGCGCGCGATCAACCAAACACCACTAAACCAACCCCGATCCCTGCGACTATGAGAGCTGTTTTTTCTTCTTCATGATCGAGACCGGATTTCCGGCCCGGAGCAACCGCGGCAGACGTAGGCGACCCTTCGGGCGGTGGCCCTGCGAGTACTCGCGGATCGGTCCCGGCTGGTGCGGCAGTTTTCCCCTGGGATGTCCTATCGACTTTAGAGGCAGGTTGAATCTGTGCCGCCTTGTTTATTCCTGGGTTGTGGCCGATGGCAGCGTCTGACCCCGCTATTTGGATTTGGTTATTAAAACCTTGGACATAGCCTGGATGGAGTGCCATGGCGCTCGGCATCAAGTAGAGCGCTCTCCCGCAGACGTAAACACAGTGGTGTGGATGCATATTGCAACGTCTTTTGATAGCGATCGATGCTGCTGGGGATGTCGACGGGTGAGGCGATGGCGTCTTCGAGATTCGCCGTAAACTGCTTTTGGGCGTCGAACCCCGTCCCGACAGTGAGAATGTTGGAACGCGTTTGAGCTTGCGCTCCCAGGATAGCCCAAACGTAAGTCCGAATCGAGTCGTTGAGGCGCACGACAAGCGCTTGCGTGAAGCCATCTGATTTATCGAGAATGAACATCGTCCACGCCTTTGAAATATCCGCATTATGGCGTATGGCATCCTTCGGGTGAAAGAAGGGGCCATCGGAGCTGTAATCACTGTGGTATTTCCCCGAAGAGGTCATGAATGTACTACAAGATCCGAGGCCTTGACACCCGTGGTACAGCTTTTGCCTCCAATCTGTAGAAGGCGAAACGGCGAACTCCTCGCAAAGCCGCTTGTAGGCCCTGGGGTCATACTGGTTATTGAACCATGACTTGGACTCGTTCCCAGGGAGGGCAACTTTTAGCTCCTCAAGCAGACGCCTCGTCGTATAATAGACATGAAAGCAATAAGGCTTGCAAGAAGGGGCTCCTCCGCTTTGAGATGGTCCTGGAATGAAACACCACATCCGGCGGTTGCGCACCAAACCGCAAAGTTCAGCTGGCACTGTCAACAGCTGAAGGAGGCGTGCTGCCAGCTGTCCCACGCTTTGTTTGCCTTAGTGACGTCCCGGTAAGCGGAGGGTTTTGATAATGCTGCCAGGCGTTGTCCCACACCGCGTTTGCCTTTTGTTTGCGTGTAAGCGGATGATTTTGATAATCGAAGATGTTCGGGTACTTGGCAAGGAAGTGACTTCCCTTATCGTCGACCATTATGACTAGGTTGGGCTCCCCTGCTGCTGACTCCTTATATTTCAAATGGCCAACTGCCTGTCGAGCTATTAAACGTAAACGCCTTTGTATCCATACCCATTTTGGTGATTATCATATACATCACACTCACTGATGTTCAAAATGATGTGCCAATCAATCTTGCCAGGACCCTGTCTGCGAGTGAGCAAGAGATTGCTCTCTGCGAGTTGACGTAATATCACTGGTGGTACAACATATGCACGGCGAAAAGGAATAATATGGTCTCAAATAACAAGACTGAAAAAACAATACCTGACGGGTATAATTAAAATGTCTGTGAGTTGAACGAAAAAGTGTTTCAGCGGTTGGGCGCCGAACTCGCTCTAGATGAACCCTCTGGTCTACTGCAATTAACGGTAAAGTCCGGAGAAGTTATAACAATGGATCGCGAATTAGCTAATATCTTAGGCTTTTCCGACAATACTTTCAAACCCCCTCCCGTGGCGCTGATCATTAACAATGGCTATCACTTGGAAGGAGGCCGCACCAAGACGTTCACTGCTAAGAAGCCACACAAGCTGGGCGTCCATCGTGAGGTCTACTTTCACCTTGCTGAATTAAGTACTTCAGACAATCTGCATAACGGTCGCCCCTCTACACTGCTTAGATCTGTCCCCGTCGATATCGAAAAGTGTGGAGCTGGTAGAACTGAATCATTTCTCGTCTTACAGTACGAAAGGTTGTCGTCAGGGCCTGTTTCACAGCTAACTATCTCACTTAGAGATACCAACGGGGAGAAGTTACCATTCGAGTATATGAGTGCAACCCTACATATAAGGAATGGTTGACGCAAGCGGCCCCAGTGGGGTCAGATAATGCCCTGGGGTGGCTTTGGCCGATCTTGGTGACACTGACGGGTTCGATAAGGACGGGAAGGAATATCGATTGTATGCCAGCCAGCTCTCTGATGGAGTCTACAAAAGAAAAGGGGTCGCCCAAGCGGGGTCATTGGCATTCGGTGACCTCAGCGACGTAGATAACTCCCATGCCGTTCCAAAGCGGGTTCATACGCTGGCCTTCACTGGGAGCGAGTGGGTTGCTTTTGCAGACCCCATCCAACAAACGGGGTGGCTTATTGACATAAAAATCTCATCTCCGTACGTTTTGACTGGAAAGGAGCACAAAGTTAGGAAGGTAGTGAATAGTGGCACTCGACTGTGCTCGTATATCCCCGGGACGAAGAACATTGTCGTTTCCGAAGATAACGTGCTAAAGACAAGCAACAACCGGCAGGGAATCATGAAAATAGTCTTCGAATTCCCCCCAGCGGGGCTTATTGGTATGCACTTGCCAACACCATCGATCATCCTTGATCTACTTCTCGGAGATACACCCGACGACTTTGTTGATGTGTTACCCGGCTTCAAGCTCAAATGGCCACCAACGCATGCTAATAAGTAGGTTTGGGTTCCCATAGTCACAAAAGTAGGGCTGCTCCTGAAGTGCAGTTCACTCTTGAAGGAATCCAACACCAAGCTGAATACCGTCATTTAGATATACATAATATTTTGATTGGCCCAGTGTCTCTCAAAAGGCTGCGATTTACGCCCGGTGCGCTATCAAGAGACCAAGCTATTGTCGTTATTAGCCAGTAAGTCTATTTAAACACACCCAGCTCGAGGGGTAGTTCACGATGGGCCTCTACCCAAGACTTGAAACCGGAGACAAACACCGCCTTCAGCACGTGGCCGAGGTCAAATTCCGTCTCGAACAAGAACGAGACTGCAGAGCCTCGCTGTACAAGAAATACAGACGTGGAGTTAATGTTGTTGATGGGATTGATACCGCGCTTACTGCGACTAGCGTAGGGCTGGCTGCTTCTGGCGTCGGGCTCTTGTCAACTATCATCGCGACGCCTGTCGCCATTGGCCTTGGAGCTGGGACGATTGTGTGTGGGTGCTGGGAGTTGGCGGGAAATGTATTGGAGTCGAAGCTAAACTAAATCGCCGACCGCATTTCTATCGCGCTGAACGACGATAATATATCTGAAACGGAATTTTGCCTGATTCTGTGTGAAATCGACAAGTTCGATCAGATGAAAGAAGAAATTCGTCATACTGTTGGTTTGTCGGAGGAGGAAAAAAGCAGTTGTTTTTACGTGCGAGAGATGAGGCGTTAATGACGGCCCGTACCAAGCTGTTGCAAGAGTTGGACAAATCTGGTCGCAGTGGCACCTGAATATTTCTTGCTGGCGAGCTTAAAAGAGTGCAGGCTGCCTAGACAAGCAGTTGTTTCGTGAGAGACTTAATGCAACAATAATACATGGATCGGCGCCTTGCGGATATTTATTACAGCCCTAAGGGTTACTGGAGGGGTTTTGAGGCCATAAAGAAGCTGGCTTCTGCGGCTAAGACCTAAGAAGATGTGGCCCGAGCTTGGTTGAAGAAGCAGGCCATCTGGCAGATCTTCCTCGCCGCCCCGCAGCACGTTCCACGACCCAAATTCGATATCACCTAGCCGAACGAGGTCCATCAAGCTGACCTGCTCTTTCTGCCATACGACCGTGTTTGCAAGCGCACGTAAAAATACGCCCTTACCGTGGTTAATGTAGCCTCACGCTTCAAAGAAGCTGAGCCTCTGGCCACTACAGAAGCCAAAGAGGTTGCTGAAGCTTTGTCTCGCATCTTCAGGCGAGGCCCGTTGAGGTGGCCCAAATTGCTCCAGGTCGACCCCGATCGCGAGTTCATGGGCTCTGACACCCAGCTGTTGGCAAAGCACTCTGTCCGGGTTCGGCGCGGTCGGGTTGACATCCATCGGGACCAAGGGATCGTAGAACGCTGGAACCGGACCTTCGCAGAGCGGCTCTTCGGAAACCAATACGGTCAAGAGATGCGACTCCCTTCAGGCCAAAGGTCGACTGAGTGGGTGGCTCGGCTGTCTGGAGTCGTAGCAGCGCTGAACGGTGAAGTGACAAGGTTGACTGGCAAAAAACCCTCAGATGCCATCAAGGCCAAGACGCTGCTCCGCAGCACACAAAATCACTCCTCTGTAGTTCCTGGTCGTCCTGTTGGTCTCGAGGAGACAAAAATCCCCTCCGTCGTCGGCGTTCGCTATTTGGACCAGCCTGGCGAGCTTGAAGGTGGCCGTCGACGCGCTACAGACCCTGTGTGGTCTCTTGATGTGTATCGGCTGGGACGCACGGTGACCAAGTCTGATGAGCCCGTGGTGTATTACTTGCAGGATTGGCCTCAGCGCGGCTTTGTGCGCGAAGAACTTCTTGCTGTGCCTCGCGACACTCAGCTTCCTCCGGATGGGATTCTCAAGCGCTGAGCGCAGCCCCTCCTCGTTTTCGGTTGCACTCGAGAGAGGTCAACCTGATGCTGTCGGGGACGTGGCCCACGGAGTTGTCTAACCGGACAACGCTGAACTGCTGGGTGTCCTTTGGTTGGTAAGCCCATGGGAGCTCAATATCACACGCGGCACAGGGATTGTTCTGTGCCTCCTTGAGTTCTAGGATTTGACCAACCATCAGGTTAAACCGCAGCCCTTTGGCTTGGTCCTGTCGCTTGTGAGCCACAAGCTTCTTCGCAATAACTTTGCGGAGCTGCTGCTCGGTGAGTATGGGTGGCCCCTCAGAACCTTCCTCTGGGGGACAGACTACCCTTTCGAGCTGGTGCATGTACTCCACCCTTAACACTGCCAATAATGCGAGATTGGACCACTGCAGGAAGTCATCAATAATCCAGACTTTGTTGGGGTCTGCGATGGTAAGACCTTGGCTTGAGTGGACTGTGATGGCATAGCCAAGAGCCCAGTCCTGGCCCCATATGCCGTCGATAACCTCACGGGCGGTTTGCAAGGAAACATCGACAACGTCGATCAGAACGAGTTCCTGCTGGTCTGGCCAGCACCAAGGGCCCAGGGATGGTGTCCATTACGTTTTGCTGCCGAGTATCCTTGGGACGATATAGCAGAGGAACGGGGAGGTCGGGAAATGCTTCTCATGGCTCTCGAACAGCCGCATCTGGGCCCGGTCACGAACCTTCTGCCTCAAGGTCAGGATCAAGTCCCCCGGCTTCCAAGCTTCCACGAATCTGTCCAATCCAAGGCAGGCCGGTAGCGCTTGTCTCATAGCCCGACACTGTACTCGGGCTGATTGGATCGGATCTCCTTTTTAAGAGCTTTCAGAGCCGGTTCTTTTGCCCTGTGGTCGGTCAGGACCTCTTCATAATAACCGGCTCTCCGTTGCAACCAGTTGTGCGGCATTTCTCCGGCGATCTGGGGCGGCTGATCGGGGGCGGCTGCCCCTGGTCGCCACAACAGATAACCTGGACCTTCGAGCCAGTCGAGGAAGGTTTCCAGAGTTGGGCGGGGCACAGTGCAAATCTCGTCCCAGATTATCACACGGGGAATGAACTTCTGTCCCATCCTTTCGGGTGTCCAGTCTGTCTGGCCACTCCAGCGGAAGAAGCTGTGATAGGTCTGGGCCTGGACGCCCCTGGCCCGCATCTCTTTGGCCAGGCGATGGGTCGGGGTGAAGACGAGGGAGTTCTTGCCGCGGAATAGCTCGATCGCTCGGGTGGTCTTGCCGCTACCTCCACCACCGTTTAGGTAACTCAGCTGGTGTCGGGTCGGGGGATCGTCATAAAGTGGCGCGGACGAATCGGGCAGGTCTTTGACGTTTGCTATATATTCAGGGTCGGGGGTGTAGACCGCGTGCCATAATGGCATGTAGAGTTGTTCACCCTTGTCAAGCCATTGAGCTGGGGCAATCACGTCTCGTGATGGCATCGATGTCTCCTCCTCGTCGCGGGTGTAACAGGTGCGACTTTTCCCTTTTGGGTGGATTTCATGAGATTTGAAAGCCTCAACTCCCACTCGGACAACCTCATCGGGTTCAAACCTTGAAAGCATGGCGATTAGATTGATGTGGGCGTAGGCCAGCATGCTCGCCCTCAGGTGAGCGTACTGTGATTGGGAGCCATCATAATACGTGAGAATATAGCCTAGAGGACACTTTTCGGGTGCTCCGACCAGGGTACCGCTTTGGCGGGTGTCTTGCACGAGAAAGTCGAGTTCTCCCTGGTCAGTCACAAGCCTTCATGTCAGCCTTTTACCACCAACTCCGTTGGAAGCTCCATTGGCACCTTTGGCGCCCTGGGTGAACTTGCCGATAACACTGCAGCCTTGGTCACGGTCTTTTGGGAGCCACACATCGGTTTGCTTCTTAAAGGTGATAATGGCTTCCCGAACCTTGAGGCTCTTCAGCAAGCCAGACTCTGTGAGGAAGGTAAGGAGCTTTGTTGGGGCCCACCCACCACTTTCGGAGGCGAAATGCTTCCCGAACCAGGCAGGGATGACAGGATGGCAGGTTGCATCAAACTCCCATTCTTGAATCTCGGCGAAGCCTGTGCCTATGTCTTTGGGGAGAGCGCCATTGATGGCTACACGGACCATCCGGTGGGTTGGGTGTCCGAACCGCTCGAAATAGGTGTTGGCTTCACCCATGCCCTGGAAGGATGCCGGATAGCAGGCCTTCATGTCGATGCTGACGACTTCCCTCGTGTCATAATTCATAGGGTTCCAGAGGCCGCCGTGACCGTGATCCACACAGGCCTTCTTGACGTCTGGAAGGAGGTTGGTTGGGGTTGGCTTCCAACCGTTCCTTTCCTTTGCCACAATACTGGCCGCGTGATTTTCGCCGAAGGCTCTTTCAGTGAGTTCAGGGTTGCCAAGTTTGGCGCAGATTTCTTAGAGAGGCTCTTGGGCCTCCCGTGTCCTGTAGGTGCGGCCATCCTGGAGCACGAACTGGTCAGCTGAGAGCTGTCTGTTTTGGCCGCCCAGGAGCCAGACCGCAATCGGCTCCCCACGGGTTGCTTCCCGAATAGCCTGCCAGACGTCGCCCTCGTAGATGTGGACCTCTCTACTCCGGGGGAAGTGGAGGTCTTTGGACCAAGCGTGGCCGTTGTGGCAGATGAGTTCTACGGATCTATGGCCGCCATTCCCAACTCTACCATATTTGCCACTGTTGAAAATGTCCTCACTAGCAATGTCCCTCAGGATGATTGCTCTTTTGAGTATCTTTTCCAGTTCGGCCACGTCGCGAACAGTCGCTCCAACTCTGTGGACTCTCATCTCCCATTCTTGTATTTTTTGGCGACGCGTTGGTGTCAAACCCTGATCCCTCAGGGCGCCTTCAAAGTGCTCAACAACCCTCTGGGCCACACAGTTGAGGTCGCCATCTCTTAGTGGGCCGAGGTTGGCCGGATCTGGGTCTCTGATTG
The DNA here is from genome assembly GCA_963580285.1 of Lucinisca nassula. NCBI lineage: Eukaryota > Metazoa > Mollusca > Bivalvia > Lucinida > Lucinidae > Lucinisca > Lucinisca nassula. The sequence continues at coordinate 55,027,338 of OY757018.1, read as the reverse complement.
GGTAGAGGCCGTAGGCAACTGCAGTGACGGGATAGGCGTTCTGGTAGAAGAATTTATTGATTCCAGTCAACACGCCAGGTTTTGTGACCCGTGAGATGTCGACGACAGCCTGTCCCTTCCTTCTCTCCGCACGGACTGGGTCGAATTTATCTTCAACGACCCAGTCGCCATCCTGTAGCTCACGGAGAAATTTGAGTTTCAGAAGAAACCCAACCCTCCGGAAGGCTACCAAGCAGCCTTGCCGCCCTCTCCTCTGTCATACTGGCATCCACAGCCATCCGACCCGCTCTGGTATGCATACCGTCGGCCCACTCGATGTCACCTACGTCAAATGGGTCTTCTTCTTCCACCCTCCAAGTAGAGGAGACCGCAGCGGCACCATCAATTTCGAATTCTTCTTTGGCGTCGTTATGAATCTCGACCCACTGGTCGGCTGGAAGCCCCACCGAGTGAGGGACCTGACCATCCAGGTCGGTAAATTGTTGACCGTCTGGTACGGGGTCGGGTATTTCTGCAAGAATCTCATCGATCAGTTCATCCATAGTTGCAGATAGGTATACTAGTTATCAAATTATTCTCTAATTAAAAATAATTATTCTCTTAATTGGGTTTTGGGATAATCACTATTCTCTAAGTGGAAATGTTGATGGCGGCTAGACGCTTAAATTCCTTCTGCACCGCTATGGTTGTCTGGGACTGGGTCGGGCTCTGCAAGGATTTGATTGATCATTTCTTCCATAGTTGCGGATAGGTATACCAGTTATCAAATTATTCTCTAATAGGAAATATCGATATCAGACAAACGCTTAAATTCCTTCTGCACCGCTATGGTTGCACGGCTCCACACACGTGCATACCCATGCGACCAACAAAGTCGGTGTTTGTTTGTAACCCAAACGCCACAAACCTCGCATGGCCGCGTGCATAAACCCTTGCGGAGACGCATGCGGTGGGTTTTACAGTACTCTTCCATACAACTCTTACCACAGGACTCAACCGAGCCCAAAATCAACCACTTACAATTGTTGCGTCCTTTAGGCATGATTAAGAATGAACGTTAAAACCAGTATGTCTTTTGCAACTACTTGTCTTAATAGGTTACTTCCTTATCCCGGAGGTCGAAGCCGAACTCGGCCCCAAACTCCTCCATCAGCCACAGGATCGCATCGAGCCCTGCGCACTGGGCGTCCAGAAGGGGGTTGAGACCCATCAGCTCGGTCCACCGGGAGTTGACCAGTACCGAAAGATATTTGCGGATAACCCCCGGGACTTCGAAATCTCGAGCCCCGAGGATATTGACCTTCTCACGGTAAAAGATGTTGACCCGGACCTTTTTCGTTTTGGCCTCCCCGGTTGGGCACACGAACTAGAACGAAAGGTTCTGACCGTCCTGGGGGCCTTGATTTCACGGATCGGGTACGGTTCACTCCCTTCTTCTTTGGCGCGCCCCAGGTGTTCGACGTTGCGGGCCAGGTTGAGGACGACTCGCTCGCTCTGACAGTTCAGATGGACTTTGAAGTTCACCATGATCGGCCGCGACCCGACCATGGCGACCGGGTTGGCAGGATCTGTATCTGTCCCGACCCCTGCCTCCGTCAAGAAGCGAGCCCGCAGGGTCGCAACAAAAACGCCGTCTGAGAAGTCTGTCGTTGGGAAAGATTTGAGGGCGTAAGACTTTCCGGGAATCTCTTCGAGGAGGGTTCTGACCAGGGCTGGGGGCGCATCCTCGAGGCCGGGGACGATCGTCAGCTCGAGGGCGGAGTTGAAGCAGGTCGCGTCGCTCTGGGGTTTCCGTTGGAGGCCACTTCCAGCCGGCCGCCGGCCAGCTTTGGCTTGGGCCTTCAAGAACTGCTCGAAGTCGGGGGCGCAGAAGTGGCCATAGTTGCTGTTTAAGGCTCCCAGACCCGCGGCAATCCGAGAGCCGAGGATGTCCGTGAGCTCATTGTGGGGGCGGCCGATGTTGCTGATCAGGGCTTCGAAAGTGCACGTGAATATCGTCAGGCGTGAGAAGGGCTCGGTGGGCCGCCCCGGGGAGCGGGCGCCGCTCGGGCAGAGATGGGCCATTGTTTAGTGCACGGCTTCGACGCCTTCAGTTTGCGCCTAATTTACCTGTATGTCTTTTGCAACTACTTGTCTAAATAGGTTACTTCCTTATCCCGGACCCGATCCCCAAAGGTCGGCGAGGGTGGTGGGCCGCCCCCTGGGGCTCTCGGGTTTTGCCTATACGAGGTACTCGCCGAGTGCCCTTGGTATATCGCAGCCAGTTGGGTGGATTGTTTAGGGTTGGAAGGCTTAATTTGCCAAATGGAAAATATATCATCCCCCTGGGTTTTAACATGCGCTTCTAGTGCTGCGATGTGGCGACATGTGTCGCAAAAAAAAAACGTCTCCCTGCCGTAACTCATAGTGTATATTATATTTTCTTGTCCCTTGGGATCATTGATTCCATTGTGGAATTTTGAAAATATCTGAGGGTCACTGATGAGGCCTAATTGGCCGAAACTAGCTAGTCTGGCCCAGAAAACATGTACACTCCATATTTTAGTTCTGTTGTGTATTCCTTGCTTCCAAAGGATAACCCTTGTATAGAACATATTTAATTTGCAAAAAAGAGTGTTTCTTTTTGCCAAAATAGAGTGGGAGGCTTAAAAAGCTAAATGAACCTTTTATGGCTGAAACAAAAAGTCCATCCACCCTCCCTGCTGCTCAAATGCTTCGTGAACTGTTCCCTCATTTAAGCACATCCAATCATGATTTGATCTAAGCTGTCTTAGACGATCAAAGTTTGCCTTTTTATAATTCCAAACTAACATTTTAAATGATTTTTCACAGAAATATAAAAACGGAATATTAATATAAGTAGCTTTATGGTCGCTTATACGTGATGGAGTCGAAATAGCACCCGAAACTATGAATCACATATCGTCTGGAATTATTATAGCATCAAGTATTGCTTCCAACCTTGTACAGTCTTTTATAGTATTTTGTAGTGAATTTAATAAGAGGACATTTTTAAGATTATGATGATTTTGGTTTAATAAATCTTCGTTGAGGTCACCAACTATTATCAGGTTTTTTAGAAAACTCGTAGGCCTATTTAATATTTGCATTTAAATTGTAGAAAAATGTTGCATCGACTGTTTTTGGGCTATCGAATAGGCCTAAAAAACTTTTAGCTCAACCCACAGGGATTCGGCACAATATATTTCTAGGTCCTGTCTTCGAGTATGAACGAGCTCCTTGTTAAAGTATATCAACAATCCACCTCCATGGTTCGTTCTGTCCTTCCTATAGGGATCATCGTATGTTTCGGAAAGAAAAAGCTCTGAATTGGATATCTGGTTATCTAGATGCGTTTCAGAGAAACACAGGATATTAAAGTCAAGAAAATGGTCTTTTCTATTGTCAGTTTTAATGCGAATACTGCGAATGTTATTATCCATCTATTTTTCATAGATTGATTAAATGAGACAGGCTGAGTCGAACTCGACAGACATTTTCATCTTTGAATTATAGTCCCATCGAATTTTTTCACGAGAAAAATGTTTTTAAATCTACCTACGCCGGCCTCTGAGATTTCGCTACTGTTCTTAAGAATTATCCCTTGTTGAATCAGTGTTGTATTTAGTATGGATAACATAGCTTACATGTATATTAGTATATGGAATCTAGAACTTTATCGCATTTTAGTATTGAATATCAATATTATAATTAATAATAATTAAAATAGGTAATGATTCATTCAAACATCATTACAAAGGTGATTTTTATCTCTTGTCTATTGTTTGTGGCGAGTTACCTATATCAAACAATTAACATACACAGTAGTATACACAACGGGGGTTCTGAGACACTTTCACATCGCGCACACATGTGCATGCATGTCGCACATACATGTACATGTGTGCGCGATGTGTGGCATATACTATCTCCCACCAGCTAGAGGGGCCAGCCCACCCCAAGGCGGGCCCTCTAGCGTGTAATTAGCGAATAATTTAGAAATACTTAAATATAAGGATTATATAAAGAAACAGAATTTAAGAGCCTATTAACCCCCGCAAATACTACAGGGATCTCTTCTACAAAGCCCTTGCTCAAGACCCACGCTTCGACGAGCAGCGCAGCCGTGATTTCGCCCAACGAATTGAACGCGGGTGCTACAACGCGGCGATTACCCGGTGTACAGAATCAGCCAGCGCTTACAACCGCCAGTGGGACTCTCCGATGTTCGTGAATATCTACAGCGCCCGCTGTGGCATCGTCCTGACCAACATAGACCCCATAGGCACAATACTGAGCAAGGTAGAGGGTGGAGGATGGGCCCTAGATAGGTTTGCCGCAGGGGATTTGCTTCCGGATGTTTTTGGTAATATGATGGCAACTGAGCTGTGTCCCATGGCCGGGAAGACCGAACGCGACGAGGTAACGCGCCGTCTTAGCCAAAAAGGCATAGAAAAAACCTCCACCCTCTTCGCCTGCTCCCGTTGCCACAGACGAAACCACACGTACCGCCAGGTTCAGATCGGCACCGGAGACGAGCCATCGACCTTTATAAACACCTGCAAAGAATGTGGAGAACACTATGAGGGGATCGCGTAAATAGACTCAATTCCTGCGAGCCGTGGGGGCCAGATGACTGGATGAGGCCAGTTTGTATGCCACGAAGCCAGTAACACCCATTCCCAGGATAATTAAGGCAATCTCGCGTTCTTTCTGGTCATCACTCGGCTGGTAAAAGTCGGAGAGCTGGGGTTCGGGCCCCAGGTCGACATTTTTTCGGTGACCTGCTCATACAGGCGCATCGCGTCATCGAAGGCCTTTGAAGGTTCGAACGGCGTGCCCCTGGCGGCGGAGTTCCTCAGTGATGAAATCAATACGCCCGATCCGTTTTCGAGACCATTCTGCCTGTGCAGCCTGCAATTCTTCGACAGCTTTATCGTGACGCTTGCGCTCTTCGTCGACGCCAGAGCTCTTCAAACTGGAGAACAAGTAGTTCGATCCCGAGAACGCCAGAGCGTTCACCAGGGCACCGCCAACGAGCATAGTAATATTCGCCATTCCTTCATGATATCAGCAGGTATCAGCCCCTGTTTAATTAGCATGTCTTTGGTAGCCATGGCGAGAGCGACGTCAACTGTGGCCATGCCCACATCGCGGGGTATGAAGTCTAGTTTCGGGGGAGGGGGGGGGCTACCACCAATCGCCATCTTGCCAAGCCGGGCGTATCCCACAGCGATGCCTCAGACGACTGCGCTATGGTAGAGCGCCTTGACAAGCATTTTACCATCAGCTGCCGGAGTTGTCATTATTGCTACGCAACGGTCTTCACTCCATATAGAATGGGTCTGGGCTTGTCTCTAATTGTTTCACGCCCCGGGGTTTATCCAGTTGCGCAGCAACATGCGCAGATAACTTCCTATTCGACTTGTCTTTCTTGCTGTTGCCCTGAGGAACTTGTCGCCGCGATAGGCTCACATGTTACAGAGCAACTACAGCAATACCACCCGCAAGACAAACCCCGATGATCCGTGGTGTACAGGCGTTTTTTTTTTTCCTTCTGGCAGATTACCGTGTTGTTCCTGTTGTTGCAGAGCAACAACAACAACATCGTTAGCGGCGCCATCGTTATTCATGACATGGTGTTTTTCTTTGGTTTCCTGAAGCTCCTTGGGCAGTCGTTCTTGCTTGGCCTTTCGAGCAGCGGCCCGGCACGACCGGCTGCAACCTTTTTCGGGTCTTTAGGCTTCGTCACTCTTCGCGACACTGTCTCCGCCAGTGGCGTCGCAACTGCACCACGCTGAGTTGCAGCGTCCGGCTGTTGATCCTTCCCCATCACCGTATTCTCCGTCATCATTGTATGATGAATTGTTGGGGCAGTAATGTTCAAATCTACCATGCTTGAAAGTGATTAACGTTGCGGTGAGCGGAGCTAACCAAATGCCATAGCGGTGATAGAGTTCGCTGGCAGCGCCTTTAAGTGCGCTACCTAGAAACGGATCGCTTTCAAGATCGCGAATGAGCCCTTGTTGGTCCGGGATCGGGACGAACTTCCCGACCAGTCCCGCATACAGTCCGAGAGCCGCGTTCGAAATCGTCTTTGACATGTCCTAATCGGGCGGAGTAACGGGCGTAGAGCCTCTCGACCTCAGGGTCACTCAGCTCCTCGACCTGGTCGACGGTCAAGGCCTTTCCGTGAGCCACAATTCCGTATTTCCTGGCCGACCCTCCTGCTACTGTTGCAGCGAGCCTTTCGCGGTATTCTTGCACCCTGTCATCTTTCCATGGTTTTGCTTGTTGCTCTGCAACATGCGTCGCAGCCATGTCTGGCGCCGGCGGGTCGTCAAGCATCTGGTCTATCAGCTCATCACAGTCCATTCTTTTGCAACAACGGCGGACCTGTCTAAAATGGAGTCGCAGGCATGCGCATACATGCGCGGCGAACATCTGGATCACCCGGGAAAGGGTAAAAAAAGACAGCGAAAAGCAGCGCCACATGCAGACCAAGTATAGCGATTACTGCCGCTACTGAGCACATCGTTATTGTTGGTGTTGTTTCACAACTACGCAATATTAATTACAATATCATGTAATAATTACAAAGTAATTATATAATCAGCGGGTCGATCAGTCTTCAACAGAAGCTTAGCGTGTTTTGTCTCGGCTAGCTGCTGCCGCACCAACTCCCGTCCTCGTGCGGGGATCACGTCATTTTCACGCAGACAATCTTCGAACGAGACACGATCCTTGCAGTGGAACAAACAGACACAGCGCATCTGCTCACGCATGTCCTTCAAGACGGAGTTGTACTTTTTGGTGAGGACCCAGACGCTCTGGTCGGCGTGGCGACCCGAGAACGCCAGCTCTGACAGCATGTCTTTCTTCTTCGTCAAAGCCCTCTTAGCGCTGCAGTCGTCTATGATGTATAGGGTCGGCTCGCCCTGGAACACCCGGTAAAACGCTCGCAAGTAATCGTGAAGCCGCTCACAGGGGTCTAGAACGTAAATCTCAGGATCCGTCCAGATCTAGGGGCGTTGCTGATACTTCCTGTTGTACCGTATGGTGGGACAGAGGACCACGATGTGCCGAAAGAACTCCCGGTAGGGGCCTTCGAGCAGATCGAGGATAAAAACGGTTTTTCCGCATACCGTTTTCCCGAATATTGTCGCCGAATGGGCCGTGCGCGGTAGGGGATTTATTAACCGTTCCTTAATCTTTGATTAAAAGACCGCTGAGACGAACCGGCCATTTTCGATGTTAAGCTGTGCATTCATGATGACGTAGAGGTAGATGTTCAATGCGCCAGCAGCCTCGGCTCTTTTCGTTATCTGGATGGTCACACCTTCGCTGGCCTTCTCTATCCGCCTGCCGGAGCCGTGGAGCCGGTCGTCGTCGCTTGTCCTTAGGTCAAGCCACAGCGCGTACTTGCTGGTGAGGCGGACGTCGGCTAGGGCAAGGTATTTTTCGACTGTTGCTACTTCAGGGTGTCGCCTGCTACCGGCTGCGAAGAGTTTCCTCACTTCATCAAACATCTGGTAAGAGCGCATCCCTTGGCTGAAGAGTTGGTTGGGGATCCCCTCGATGGTGACCTCGACCTTGGCGATTTTCGGGTTATAGAAGGCCTCTGTGTCGCGAGCGAAGGGCTGTTGCGCGGCTTCATCCTCAAAGAGCATCAGGATGCCCTTCATGCTGCGGGCGGGCACGTTGAGATTGATATTCCAGAGGGTGTCGCTCTTGTTTTTACCGATTTTGCGGTGCCGCAGTACCCTGTCGTACAGGATCGAAATGCGGCTTCTGTACTGGTTGTTGATCATTTGGGCCAGCTCCGGCAGGGTGACCATGTCATACTCAAGACAGATGTTTCCAATGTCGAAAGAGGCACCTCTGCCTGTGGCCTGGATCACACGGTTGTAGTCGTCGAACGTGAGCTCATACTCGAGTCGGTCGCCCAGCGCGCTCTCGTAGAATGGCATGTGGCTCTCGAGTAGCTCGAAGTCTAGTGGGATGTAAAAACGATTGTCGAAAACATCGGCGACGGCTTTGTCCGCTAGAACGGACTCATCTTTGTTCCCCGCATTGATTCGGATCCTCGTCGTATTTTGGTTTTCCGACGTATCAATACCTTGGTACTGGCCATTTTTCCTCTCTGAAGCCGTCCTCCAGAGATCGGGGTAGCAGTGGTACACATCACTATCGTCGATGCTGAGGGCCTCCTTTCCCGAAATTTAAATGACGGTCTTTTTGACGAGGGCGCGGCCTAGGTTCTGAACCAAGGTCCGATTGGCATCTTCGCTGTGCAGCGTGATCGTGTAGGCCAACCTCGCGGTCTCGGGGACGATGACATCATGTTGGCCGAGGTTGGGGAATCGAACGAGAAGCTGCTGGTTCGGGCCGATCGTGCTGGGGTTGTTAGTTATCGCCACCGATTGCCTCACCCCTTTCACCCCAAGGGGTTCGCGGAGGCACCGGTAGGGGTCAAGCTTTCGTCTGTACTTACTTGATGACATGGTGTCAGCTTCGTTGACACTCGACAAGGTCGTTTGTTTTAAAGATGCGCGACAACGTTCAAATGCACATACTTGTTACATAAATATGGCTGACTATGATTTCTAAAAACCCAACGTTCGACCCAGACGGGCCTGGAATAGACAATGATTATGATTTCAACCTCCCCGACCCCCCTATGGAGCCACCTATGCCCGTCCAGCAAGATCAAAACACATCCGGGGACAATTTGCAGAATCTGCAGGGCGAGTTGAAACAGGCAGAACTTGAGGCTCAGAAAAAGCGCTTTCTACACAGTAGAAGTAAAACAAAGATCAGGAATTGATACAATTAACTTACTCCATCCATAAAAGACACCAAAGGGAAAGAAATACAAACATTAAGCGACCAGACCATAATGGAAACCTAAACAAAGGAAGGCCATATGGACAGTTACTTTCCCACAAAATGGCCCTATGGCCATCCAAAATTAAAAGACACAAGTGATACACACAGTAAGTAACAAACAACAACATAAATAAATCGCCACAGAAGTGCCGCCTTGGAACGGTCAGTGGAAGATTTCCACTGGGGGGCTTAAATCGATTTTACGTGGCCACAATCCTCGCCCTTACTTCCGTCGCGATTTAGACAAATAATTTGTTCAGTCCGCATGAAGGCCTCCTAACTCATCAGTGCAACATCTCCGTGAACACAGAAATCAAAGAACCACAGAGGTGAGACAACGGTGAGGACTCGACAGCAAGAAACCACTGAAATAATGGAGCAAAAGAAAACCAACAGTTAGACTCCGATGAGCCCGACCAGAGACAGAGCATCAGGCACCAACCAACATTATCTCTTTAATTTTCAATAAGCCTTTACGTTGGAGCCGTCATAGAATCTGAGGCTTGACCCACCGGCGTGCAATTAAAGAGGGAAGCAAAGTTGCCAACCGTGATTGGGTTAACTACCATGCATGCAGTCTGTCGTATAATATCCATGTTGTACCCAATCTTTTTATATCGAAGAATGATTTTACGAAATTGGGTGCTGAAGTCATTGCGGTTATATATTTTTCTGAATTTATATACTAAGTCACCATAAAATTCGGGTTCCGATAGACCTTGTTGCAGAAGAGATTTAAGTCCAATATTGAATTTTGAAATTAAATCAGAATGGCGTCTATAAAATTTTGAAAAGGCTTTGCGTAGTTTATGGTACCGATAACCCTGATTAAGGAGTTTAGCCGTTAATAATTTATTACGAGTGTTGAAGTCAGTTACATGACTACACACTCTAGCAAATCGAATTAATTGCGAAATATAAACGCCATAGGATGGCGCACGAGGAACATCGCCATCCAAAAAAGGAAAATTTACAATCTCAAAATCAAAGTCATCGCGTTTATCATAAATTTTGCACGAAACAAATCCATCTACAATAGATAGATGTAAATCCAAAAACGGGGCCTCGGTATCAGAAGAATTTGCTTTATTTAACTGAAGTTCTAGGGGGTAAATCTGACTGATCAAACCATCAAAATAGGTATTATCAATATTTAATAAATCATCTAAATATCTAGAAGTAGAGCTAAAAGCTTCAATAATTTCAGATTGGTTATCAATGGAAAGCGACAAAATGAAGTCTCTTTCATAACAATACAAGAACAGATCAGCCACAAGAGGTGCGCAATTAGTACCCATCGGAATACCCACAATTTGTCTAAATAACTTAGTACCGAATCTAATATAAATATTGTCAAGTAGAAAGGTGAGGGCATCACACACTTTCTGACATGACCAAAGTGTATAATTCTTATGCTCTTTAGAAGTGAAAAATGCATTTCTGACATTACATGCAAGATAGAGAGAATCTTCTCTGTGAAAAGCCCATTCAATTAAATCATTAAGCTTTTCTTTTATAAGATTATGAGGAAGTGTAGTGTAAAGAGTGGAAAAATCGTAGGTAGACAGACTAGAAGCACGAAACTGTCTAGATTTCAATTTATTTAAAACCTCATTCGAATTTTTTATAGACCAAAACAGATTTCTTCCTGATCTTTCAAAGACTTTATCACAATATTTAACTACATGCGTTTTAATAGCAGTAAGACAGGAAGTTAATAATTTAGAAAGTTCAGTGGTAGTGCAAGAACTAGAATTTGCAATAAACCGTGCTTTGTAAGGTTTTTTATGAAGTTTTGGTAACCAGTATAGCGTAGGAAGCTTGTCTTGGCCTTCGTTAACACACACAGCAAACTTGGTGGCTGAAAGACAAACATGTTTATCTACTATAGCTCTCTCTTCAGCCAAAGGCTGAAGTTCATAGGCCTTAGTACCACCAAGCTCCTGCTTAAGCGTGTTAACATAGTGGAGCCGTCACACAACGACGACGTTGTTAGCGGCCTTGTCTGCAGGGGCCAAAACAAACTTCTTATGAAATTCTTGAATACCTAGTTTAAGATGACGTAAAGACGTCTTGGGCTTAGGAGGTAATAAGTTAGTATTTTGAGAATAGAAAGAAATGCGTTTATTCACTAGTCTTAAAATGCTAAGTTTCCAGTCCTTTAGGGCTTTATACTCAACATACTCTCGCTTACACCATCGATTACCGAATTCATTCAAGGAAGCAGCGATTTCATCTCTACATTTACTGAAATCAATTTTAGAAGGAAACCGATATTTCGGTCCTTTAGAAATTATATTCCTTATCCTAGAATCAGGAATAATTTTCAAATTGCCAGTAATTACATGACCAGCAGCAGGATAGCAATACTTTGAGTTTTTACAATCACATGAATCAGGAGTATTAGTATCAATATCAAGATCTGAAACAAGATTATTGAAATTAAAAATGATAGATCTAACAGGTTTGTTATATTTATAGCAAATTATAGGTGTTTCAGTATTTTGAAAATAAGCAGGAATGGAAGAAAGCACCGATCTCTCACGGAAGATACTGGGCAAATCTATAAAATCCATACCCTTATTAATGAAGGATATTTTGAAGAAATGACGTTTATGATTAATTTCAGAATCAATGTAAGGACGGAGAGTATGCTGAGTATAGCCTCTAGTTAAGAGAGCCGCATCATATAACTGATGAGAACTATCGTAGAATTTATTCGCCTCGGTGTCCAGAAGACGTAAAACAGAAACGGGTAATGAACTTAAAAATGAAAGCATAGAGTGGCGTCCATGATTTAATAATATAATTGACAGTCACTTCAGTCTAGTATTGTTTCGTTTAAACGCACGTGATTTACGTTTAAAGTTACCATTTTTCCTGGTGCCGTGAGATCTAGTTCTGCGTTTTCGACATTCCAGGAGTGAGAAAATATCAAAGTCCGGCATTCTGGAAATATTACCCTCATGATAAATGTTGTCATTAAATCCCAGTGGAAAAGGGGTCTGTAAAAATTTAATCCATTTCAGTTCAGCTTCATGTCTTTTGATTATTTTGAATCTAGATGTAGAATTTGCATCGTAATAAAGTTTTTCCACTGGTTGTATAATAATGTTATTTACAGAAAGACCTGTACGTCGAAAGTGACGGTACAAGAAAGTGTCAGTTTTCTTAGGCTTACTCATTCTACGATAATGCTCGTTCAATCTAGTTTTAAGCATGCGGTTAGTTTGACCGACGTACTGCATATTACAGTTTGCAGCACGTCAAGTAATTAGATAAATTAAATCTGTAGACTGTCATGTCAAATCAGACATGTTAACTACAGAGAAGCGTCTACCGTTTACAGATGAAGTAACGGTAGACGCAGTGCTTAAATGCGAACAACATCTGCACCTCTTGGCATTGCACTTAGAAATGCTAGGATACATTCCACTTCTTATCCACGGATTAGTATATTTTCGAAGGATGGGTGATTTGAGAGGAGATAGTCTTATACGAAGACTACTCCCAAAAACATTGGTATTGCCTGCTCCTTTGAGATTAACTGAAGTTATAGAAGACAAATTTAAGGGTCTAACCAATACCGAAGGCAACATAGTATTAAAGTTCATAATAGAATGGGGAATCCGTACAGAAGAAGCAGAGTGTAACCTAAGGGGTGATATTGATATTTTAAATGTATTTGTAATACTCATTTTGGATAATAAGGTTGTGATACCGTCAAAACTAAAGCGATGTTCATACCGGTTATTAAATAAATAAAATTACTGAAGAAGATTCCTTCGAATAGAAGGAAGGTACAACAAAAGCCCACAAAACATCCTAGTCTACTTAAAGTACAGGGATGTCAAACAAGCAGTTGTTATACAACGAGGAACGAACATCGGTTTAATAATGACCTTCAACAGGTATCTAAAGGATGTCAAATGATGGAACAGAGAAGCAATCCCTGAGGATTGGAAAAATAAGAGCATTAAATGCATGTACGGGGAGACGTGAACCGTGGATATGGGTTGCGCCCCGAAGTCAGGATCGACTATAGTCAGTTTGGGATTGATGCCGACGGCAAAACACTCTACTGGACCCCAGGCGACAAAAAGATCCCTATCACTGCGACGAGGGGAAAATTCCGGTTTCTGGCCCTATCAACACTGGCCACAAGTTACGGAGGAGGCGGCACACATGCACTGCGAAGTTCACTGGGGTTCCCTGAATACACATCGAATACGCAGCGTCCAAGTAGCTCCGCTGTGAAAGCTCTCCAGCAGGCAGATAAAGCCCTCCCGAGCGGTGCGAACCTTGAAAATATCGAACTTCAGGACCTCCCCGGTATAGCCGATAGCGCGCGCCGCAGCGCAGAAGACGTTGAGACCGTATTGAAGACAATTGATGATCAGCCTATCGACACCGCATTGGTCACCAAGGCCAAAAGAGAGCTCGCTGGGCTTGAAAAGGCCATGACTCGAACCCGGGATGAGTTGGCGAACAACCTGGCGAAGCTGTCAAAGGTCGACGAGGGAAAAATCCCAAGTTGAAAAACGCTTGGTCAGGGAGCAACAAAAACTGACGGAAACGGACGACCCTGAGATGCAGCAGGAGATTCGAGACCGAATCAGAAAACTGGAGCGCGAGCTCTCTGAAATCGAAATCGAAAGACAGTCGATGCTCGAAGCCCTCTCTACGAACAGAAAAGTTCTCCGCTCCCAGACTAACAGAATCCGTGAGACGTTCAGGCGGCTCCTTCATGAAGACAAGACGCTGGCTGAGCGAATACGGACACTCTTCCGCGAACAGGGGATAACGATCGTGAGCATCCTTACAGCGGTTGGGATGGCAATTTCGACCCTAGTACTTGCGCTAACCGGCGGCGGGGTCAAGGAGTGGGTAAAATAACACCTACAGATCCTCGGGCGTGCCCTGACCAATTTGGCCGGCAAGGCCGCGGCTGCCCTGCCCGGAATCATCGGATCTCATCTCTTGGCTCTTGGGCACGCTAGGGAAGGCCGCTTCGTGGGTCGCTGATAATTTGTGGGCCTTGGTCATCGGCGTGGGGGCCCTTCTTCTAGTGGCTGCACGGCACTGGCTAGCGCTCAACCAACCAAAGCACCACTAAGCCAACCCCGATCCTTGCGATTATGAGAGCTGTTTTTTCTTCTTTATGATCGAGACCGGATTTCCGGTCCGGAGCAACCGTGGCAGACGTAGGCGACCCTTCGGGCTGTGGCCCTGCAAGTACTTGCGGATCGGTCCCGGCTGGTGAGGCAGTTTTCCCCTGGAATGTCCTACCGACTTTAGAGGCAGGATTGATCAGTGCTGCCTTGTTTATTCCTGCGTTGGGGCCGATGGCAGCGTCTGACCCCGCTATTTTGATTTTGTTATTATAATATTGGACATTGCCGGGGAGGGAGTGCCATGTCGCTCGCCATCAAGTAGAGCCCTCTCCCGCAGACGTAATCCAGTGGTGTGGATGCATATTGCAACGTCTTTTGATAGCGATCGATGCTGCTGGGGATGTCAACGGGTGAGACGATATCGTCTTCGAGATTCGCCGAAAACTGCTTTTGGCCTCGAACCCCGTCCCGACTTTGAGAATGTTCGAACGGGTCTGAGCTTGCGCTCCCAATATTGCCCAAACGTAAGTCCGAATCGAGTCGTTGAGGCGCTTGATACCCGCTTGCGTGAAACCTTCTGATTTATCGAGACTGAACATTGTCCACGCCTTTGAAATACATGTATCCCGATTATGTCTGATTGAGTCCTTGGGGTTGAAGAAAGGCCCCTGTGCTTGATTCTCCATCCTATATTTACCAGATGGTTTATATGAGCCGAGCCCTTGACACCCATGGTCTAACTTCTGCCTCCAATCCGTATCAGGTGAAACGGCGAACTTGCAAAGCCGCTTGTAGACCCTGGAGTCATACTGGTTATTGAACCATGAATTGGACTCGACTCCAGGGAGGGCGACTTTTAGCTCCTCCAGCAGACGCCTCGTCGTATAATAGACATGAAAGCAATATAGGCTTGCTTTTTGGTTTAGACTTATATTCTAGACAGGTTTTTAATATTTTGGACCCCAATTTGATTTATATCAGTCTTTGTATCGACTGCCTTTTCGAAATTTGCAAAATTGCAGTATGTTTCCTCTGGCTTTCTTTGTCGGATTATTACAGGGTCACTGATGAGGCTTTATTAGCCGAAACTACGTAGTATGACCCATCTTCTTTCGTATGAATGTTTTCATTGCTCTTAAAGGAACTCATTTTTGATTTTTATTTGCAAGAAGGGGCTCCTCTACTTGGAGATGGTCCTGGAATGAAACACCACATCCGGCGGTTGCGCACCAAACCGCAAAGTTCAGCTTGCACTGCCACCAGCTGAAGGGTGTGTGCTGTCAGTTGTCCCACCTCTTGTTTGCCATATTGATGTTCCCGGTAAGTGGAGGGTTTTGGACGCCCGGGATCTTAGACTTAGAGTGACTTCCCTTATCGATGACCAGGCCGGCAAGGCCTATCGCTAGGTTGACCAAGGCAACCCCGCGGTCTTTCCGGTCGTCTTTTGGGTGGTGAAACCGGTAAGCTGAGGGTTTTGATAATCTGAGAAGATGTCTGGGTACGTGGAAAGGAACTTACTTCCCTTATCGTCGACCATTATGACTAGGATGGGCGCCCCTGCTGCTGACTCTTTATATTTGAAATGGCCGCCTGCCTGATATTTTGTCGAGCTATTAAACGTAAACGCCTTTGTATCCATACCCATTTAGGTGATTACATCACACTCACTGACGTTCAAAACGATGTGCCAATCAATCTTGCCAGGTCCCTGTCTGCGGGTGAGCGAGAGATTGCTCTCTGCGAGTTGACGTATTATCACTGGTGGTACAACATATGCACGGTGAAAAGGAACAATAAGGCCTCAAATAAAAAAAAAAACTGAAAACATAATACCTGACGGGTATTATAACGTCTATGAGTTGAACGAAAAGGTGTTTCAGCGGTTGCACGCCGAACTCACTCTAGATGAACCGTCTGTTCTACTGCAATTAATGGTAAAGCCCAGAGAAGTTATATCAATCGATCGCGAATTAGCTAATATCTTAGGCTTTTCCGACAATACTTTCAAACCCCCTCCCTTGGCGTTGATCAATAACAATGGCCATTACTTGGAAGAAGGCCGCACAAAGACGTTCACTGCAAAGAAGCCACACAAGCTGGCCGTCCATCGTGAGGTCTACTTTAACCTTGCTGAATTAAGTACTTCAGACAATCTGCATAACGGTCTCTACCCAGGACTTGAAACCGGAGACAAACACCGCCTTCAGCACGTGGCCGAGATCAAATTCGTCTCGAAAAAGAACGAGACTTCAAAGCCTCGCTGTACAAGAAAAACAGACGTGGGGCTAATGTTGTTGATGGGATTTATACCGCGCTTACTGCGACTAGCGTAGAGCTGGCTGCTTCTGGCGTCGGGCTCTTGTCAACTATCATCGCGACGCCTGTCGCCATTGGCCCTGGAGCTGGGGCGATTGTGAGTGGGTTGCTGGGCGTTGGCGGGAACTGTATTGGACGAAAACTCCAAACAAAAGCCAAAAACATTCGTATCTTGGCTGAGTCGAAGCTAAACTCAATCGCCGACCGCATTTCTATCGAGCTGAACGACGATAATATATCTGAAACGGAATTTTGCCTGATTCTGTGTGAAATCGACAAGTTCAATCAGATGAAAGAAGAAATTCGTCAGCGCCAGAAACAAACTGTTGGTTTGTCGGAGGAGGAAAAAAAGATGTTGTTCCAGGCGTTAATGACGGTCCGTACGAAGCTGTAAGAAGAGTTGGACAAAGATGGCAGCTGAATATTTCTTGCTGGCGAGCTTCAAAGAGTGCAGGCTGCCAAGACAAAGTAGAAGTAAAACAAAGATCAGGAATTGATACAATTAACTTACTCCATCCATAAAAGACACCAAAGGGAAAGAAATACAAACATTAAGCGACCAGACCATAATGGAAACCTAAACAAAGGAAGGCCATATGGACAGTTACTTTCCCACAAAATGGCCATATGGCCATCCAAAATTAAAAGACACAAGTGATACACACAGTAAGTAACAAACAACAACATAAATAAATCGCCACAGAAGAGCCGCCTTGGAACGGTCAGTGGAAGATTTCCACTGGGGGGCTTAAATCGATTTTACGTGGCCACAATCCTCGCCCTTACTTCCGTCGCGATTTAGACAAATAATTAGTTCAGTCCGCATGAAGGCCTCCTAACTCATCAGTGCAACATCTCCGTGAACACAGAAATCAAAGAACCACAGAGGTGAGACAACGGTGAGGACTCGACAGCAAGAAACCACTGAAATGCTGGAGCAAAAGAAAACCAACAGTTAGACTCCGATGAGCCCGACCAGAGACAGAGCATCAGGCACCAACCAACATTATCTCTTTAATTTTCAATAAGCCTTTACGTTGGAGCCGTCATAGAATCTGAGGCCTGACCCACCGGCGTGCAATTAAAGAGGGAAGCAAAGTTGCCAACCGTGATTGGGTTAACTACCATGCATGCAGTCTGTCGTATAATATCCATGTTGTACCCAATCTTTTTATATCGAAGTAGTTGTTTCCGTTAGAGACTTAATGCAAAAATAAATACATGGATCGGCGCCTTGCGGATGTTTATTACAGCCCTAAGGGTTACTGGAGGGGTCTTGAGGCCATAAAGAAGCTGGCTTCTGCGGCTAAGACCTCAGAAGATGTAGCCCGAGCTTGGTTGAAGAAGCAGGCCATCTGGAAGATCTACCTCGCCGCCCCGCAGCACGTTCCACGACCCAAATTCGACATCACCAAGCCGATCGAGGTCCACCAAGCTGACCTGCTCTTTCTGCCACACGACCGTGTTCGCAAACGCACGTACAAATACGCCCTTACCGTGGTTGATGTAGCCTCACGCTTCAAAGAAGCTGAGCCTCTGGCCACTAAAGAAGCCAAAGAGGTTGCTGAAACTTTGTCACGCATATACAGGCGAGGCCCGTTGAGGTGGCCCAAATTGCTCCAGGTCGACCCCCGTCGCGAGTTCATGGGCTCTGTCAGCCAGCTGTTGGCAAAGGACTCTGTCCGGGTTGGGCGCGGTCGGGTTGACATCCATCGGGACCAAGGGATCGTAGAACGCTGGAACCGGACCCTCGCAAAGCGGCTCTTCGGACACCAATACGCTCAAGAGATGCGACTCACTTCTGGTCAGTGGTCTACAGAGTGGGTGAAAAGATTGCCTGCCGTTGTGACAGCCTTGAATGGTGAGGTCACCCGACTGACCGGCAAAAAGCCCTCTGAGGCCATAAGGGCGCGATCGTTGGTTCAAAAGCCCTCCTTTGTAGTTCCTGGTCGTCCTATTGGTCTCGAGGAGGCAATCATCCCCTCCGGCGTCGGCGTTCGTATTTGTACCAGCCTGGCGAACTTGAAGGGCCGACGGCGAGCGACTGATCCCATATGGTCCCTGGATGTGCACGGGCTCGGGCGAACAGTGACCAAGCCCGACGAGCCAGTGGTGCATTACTTGCAGGATGGACCTTGCGCGGTTTTGTGCGCGAAGAACTCCTTGTTGTGCCACCGGACACTCAGCTTCCTCCGGATGGGGATCTCAAGCGCTGAGCTCGAATCCATCCACAGGGTGACAAGTTATCCCTTTGGTTTACATCCTACTTCAGTGGTCCTTGGTCTCGGAACTTTCGCCTGCAGTATCTCGGTCTTCTGACGGGTCCGGCGTAGCGAACACCCCACAAACAATTGCTATGGAGAGAGACAAGTATACCCATCTTTCAGCCATATCCACCAGTTTCTCTACTATCGCGGGGTTCGGCGGCTCGACCTCATATCCGTCTATAGCGGAAGACACACCCATCAACACATCTGCGGCCTGCTCTGTGAGAGATTCGAGCGAATTTAGGTTGTCGTACAGCAGGGTATAGAAGGTTCCGATGGATTTTCCAATATTCTCGGAGATCACATTGCCTCCGCTCGCCGCCTCGCGCCGCTTCAGAGGGGCAATTATCTCCGACAACGAAATCGACACCTTCTCTGTGGTGGTTTCAAACCGACTCAGGCTTTTCTTTAGGAGCTCATAGAATTCGTTGAT
This sequence comes from Lucinisca nassula, assembly GCA_963580285.1. Lineage (NCBI taxonomy): Eukaryota > Metazoa > Mollusca > Bivalvia > Lucinida > Lucinidae > Lucinisca > Lucinisca nassula. The sequence goes on along the minus strand of OY757018.1, from coordinate 55,008,319 downwards.
GGTCGGCCCATTTGCCGACTTGGTTTGGCCGATGCTATCGCGTAGCAACAATCGTAGATCGTCGACGACGCTCTCCTCTCTTTCTGCCTTCTCTGTTGCGGCATTGGGTGTCTCCTCCTCTGTTTCGGTATTGGGTGTCCCCTCCTCTGCCCAGAGCATCTGAACCCTCGCAGCGCCGACGCCGAACTGCTTCTTCTTTCTACTCACAGGCGCCTTACCTCGCAGGGCCTTGATTTCCTGGATCTCCTCCTGGGTTAGAACTCTCTTGGGAGCCATCGTTTATCCTATGATTTCAGAGTTCTCTAGATGAACCGCCCCAGTTCCTCAACGAACGCGTCCATCTCTTGTTGTGTGATGTAATCATCTTTGTAACCATAAGCCAGTGTGTTCACCCCACTTTCTGCGATCCAGCGTTTTGAATCGAAGGGCGACAGCGACACCTTGTTGAGATGCTGTCCGTAGATGCAATGACACTCCGACCTTAGAACATCCATGCTATGGCGGAAAGTTTGCTTCCCAAAGAGAGCCTCTTTGAACTGCTCGTGCCTGATGCGCTTCTTGACAGTGGTTTTTCTCACACCCTTGGCCTTCTTGATGTTCTTTCCAGATGCCTGGAGGATGGAGTACATCTTCGGCCGCAGGCCCACATATTCGGCGATTGACTGCCCGGCGCACTCGTCCTTCATCTTTCCGAGAACCTTCTTGTTCTCTGTGTTGTGCAGCGGGTGGTCTTTCGGGTAGTCGGACGTGTCGTAGATATCCTGGTGCTTGGCCATGTCCTCGTAGACATCCTCTGTCTCGATTTTCAGGAGCAGGCTGTCGGTGTCTGTGTAGAGGAGTTGGCAGCGGTCTTCGTACTGACTCTGGAGCCGTTTGTAATAGAAATCGTACATCAAGGTTTTTGAAAGGTCCAGAATGCTCATACCTACGTAAATCGGGCGATTGAGCACTAGACGGCTTTTTTGCATCTGGACTGCTGCAAGATCATCGTCGAAGATGTTGGCTCTGGCAAAGGCTGGACTGGCGATGAGACGCCTGAGTTTATCTTCCTCGTTGGCGCGGACCAGCTTGACGTCGACACGCCTGCGGAGGTTCTCCATCTTCTTGCAGAAGACCGAATTGTTCATGAGCTTGTAGAGATCCTTCTCAAAGTCACTGGTGGCCTTCTTCCGGAGCTCAGTATTCATCCGGATGTAGGGCTACATCCAGGGGCTCTGCTGGAACCGGAGGGCACGATGAATCTTGGTCAGACGCATACCCAGAGACATGTATAGCTGAAGATTCCGATAGTGGAGCACGTAACGGTCTTTGTTGCGAAGGTTGGGTACCAACTTCTCAACCTCTGTAGATGCTCCCCCAAAGCTCCATCGAGACATCCACTCCTTCTTGACCACTAGGCGCTCTAGTGCTAGCGGGTAGGTATTGCGTGCCGTGTGCAGCTCTGCTGGATATTCCATATCTACCTCTAGGATATAGCCCTCTTCATTGCCTGCGGGTAGTTCTGCAATGGTTTCTGCTAGTCCCGATACATCGACCCACTGGAAGCCGCCGGTGGGGAGTGCCTGGCTCATAGCCCACCCGAGGAGATTGTTCGCGTCGATATAAGATATAGCTACTGGGTTTTTCTGGGTCATAATCCTCGACCTGAGGATCGTTGGCCTTGGCATATCGTTTTGATATCATCGATATACCTCCGCGCATCCCCTTCTCGACAAACAGGTGTAAGCAGCTCGAGCTCCACTCCTGTCTTTTTAAGGAGGGCGCCCCATGAAAGCCCGGGACTTGTGTAGAAGTGCGCTTGGTCTAAACCGTACTGAGTCAGGGATGTCTTTCGGAATTCCTCAAAGACATCTGCCAGCAAGAGACGATCTATGCGATTGTAGAGGTCGTGGTAGTCCCCCAGGGTCTTACGCTATGCGCGTGGGCGTAGTCGTCGTCGCTGATGTACTCGTCGGTGAGCTTGCTGTAGAATACCTCTTTCGGAGGGAGCTTGGTCTCGGCAAAACGGTCCCAGGAGTCCATATACTCGTAGGGGTAGGCGCCCTTCCGGGTCAAGAGCTGGAGCCTCTGACGGTTTGGTTCGTATTGGGGTGTGATCTTGAAAGACACTGGCTGGTTTGACGCCACCAGTTTGTCGAGGGAAGCGAGCAGGAACTGGGCGCTATCGATGAAACGGAGCTGCCCGAGAGAGAAGGAGGTGTATTTTTCTGTGTTATTGTGGATGCAGGAGACTCTGCCTTCGACCCTCGAGATGGCCTGCATGAGCAGGTGGGATCGTACCCTCTGAGGTTGTGGAACACCACGGGAATAACGGTGGTCTTTGGGCTTAGCCTCAGCTTAAGGTTGCAGGCGTTGTGAGCTGTCCCTCGATATTTATCCGTGATATGGCAGTGGTCGCGAACAGAGTCACCGTTTAGCGTTTTTTCGCATATATAGCTATTCGTGGCATTGTTATGGGCCTGATAGTCATTTCGTGTCATCCTATGTTTTTAGGGTTGGCTAGCACGCTCTTAATCTCGCGCTCCTCCTCCTGGAGTGATTTTAAGAAGTGCTCTGTTGCATTTGGGCCGCGATACTCGACAGGCGGCTTTAGGCCTATGAACTTCAGCCTTTGGCCGAAGAGAGAGCTATAGTAGATAAACATGTTTGTCTTTCAGCCACCAAGTTTGCTGTGTGTGTTAACGAAGGCCAAGACAAGCTTCCTACGCTATACTGGTTACCAAAACTTCATAAAAAACCTTACAAAGCACGGTTTATTGCAAATTCTAGTTCTTGCACTACCACTGAACTTTCTAAATTATTAACTTCCTGTCTTACTGCTATTAAAACGCATGTAATTAAATATTGTGATAAAGTCTTTGAAAGATCAGGAAGAAATCTTTTTTGGTCTATAAAAAATTCGAATGAGGTTTTAAATAAATTGAAATCTAGACAGTTTCGTGCTTCTAGTCTGTCTACCTACGATTTTTCCACTCTTTACACTACACTTCCTCATAATCTTATAAAAGAAAAGCTTAATGATTTAATTGAATGGGCTTTTCACCGAGAAGATTCTCTCTATCTTGCATGTAATGTCAGAAATGCATTTTTCACTTCTAAAGAGCATAAGAATTATACACTTTGGTCATGTCAGAAAGTGTGTGATGCCCTCACCTTTCTACTTGACAATATCTATATTAGATTCGGTACTAAGTTATTTAGACAAATTGTGGGTATTCCGATGGGTACTAATTGCGCACCTCTTGTGGCTGATCTGTTCTTGTATTGTTATGAAAGAGACTTCATTTTGTCGCTTTCCATTGATAACTAATCTGAAATTATTGAAGCTTTTAGCTCTACTTCTAGATATTTAGATGATTTATTAAATATTGATAATACCTATTTTGATGGTTTGATCAGTCAGATTTACCCCCTAGAACTTCAGTTAAATAAAGCAAATTCTTCTGATACCGAGGCCCCGTTTTTGGATTTACATCTATCTATTGTAGATGGATTTGTTTCGTGCAAAATTTATGATAAACGCGATGACTTTGATTTTGAGATTGTAAATTTTCCTTTTTTGGATGGTGATGTTCCTCGTGCGCCATCCTATGGCGTTTATATTTCGCAATTAATTCGATTTGCTAGAGTGTGTAGTCATGTAACTGACTTCAACACTCGTAATAAATTATTAACGGCTAAACTCCTTAATCAGGGTTATCGGTACCATAAACTACGCAAAGCCTTTTCAAAATTTTATAGACGTCATTCTGATTTAATTTCAAAATTCAATATTGGACTTAAATCTCTTCTGCAACAAGGTCTATCGGAACCCGAATTTTAAGGTGACTTAGTATATAAATTCAGAAAAATATATAACCGCAATGACTTCAGCACCCAATTTCGTAAAATCATTCTTCGATATAAAAAGATTGGGTACAACATGGATATTATACGAGAGACTGCATGCATGGTAGTTAACCCAATCACGGTTGGCAACTTTGCTTCCCTCTTTAATTGCACGCCGGTGGGTCAGGCCTCAGATTCTATGACGGCTCCAACGTAAAGGCTTATTGAAAATTAAAGTGATAATGTTGGTTGGTGCCTGATGCTCTGTCTCTGGTCGGGCTCATCGGAGTCTAACTGTTGGTTTTCTTTTGCTCCAGCATTTCAGTGGTTTCTTGCTGTCGAGTCCTCACCGTTGTCTCACCTCTGTGGTTCTTTGATTTCTGTGTTCACGGAGATGTTGCACTGATGAGTTAGGAGGCCTTCATGCGGACTGAACAAATTATTTGTCTAAATCGCGACGGAAGTAAGGGCGAGGATTGTGGCCACGTAAAATCGATTTAAGCCCCCCAGTGGAAATCTTCCACTGACCGTTCCAAGGCGGCTCTTCTGTGGCGATTTATTAATGTTGTTGTTTGTTACTTACTGTGTGTATCACTTGTGTCTTTTAATTTTGGATGGCCATATAGCCATTTTGTGGGAAAGTAACTGTCCATATGGCCTTCCTTTGTTTAGGTTTCCATTATGGTCTGGTCGCTTGATGTTTGTATTTCTTTCCCTTTGGTGTCTTTTATGGATGGAGTAAGTTAATTGTATCAATTCCTGATCTTTGTTTTACTTCTACTTTGTCGTTCCATCACACCGCACCACGATATAGCAGTAGCTGCAAGCCTCATGTTGTTGTGTTCGTTGGGTGTTCGTTTTTGTAGGATCGCGTTCGGGGCCCTCGGGTAGGATATGGTATGAGTATGGATACTGTTTGGCATGAGAATTCTAGGGTAGAGTGATAAGGGTAGGGGAGAGAATCAGGGCAGGTAACCATAGGTAAGCGTAAGACATTGGTTGGGAACGTTACATGTGCACACATGAGCATAACCATCCTTACCTACCCTACCATACACATATTCCACCCACTCATACTCATGCCCTGCCCTGGGTAGGGTATGGAATATACCCAGACTTAGAATTTTGAAAATATTTGAGGGTCACTGATGAGGCCTATATGGCCGAAACTAGCTAGTCTGGCCCAGAAAACATGTACAGTCCATATTTTCTGGTTATGTGGTGTATTTCTTGCTTCCAAAGGATAACCCTTTCTAGAACATATTTGATGCCACTACAGCTGGTGTCTGGGAATGTGTGGCGGCCATAAAAAGTTACAGCTATAATTCATTTAATTTGTAAAAACAAAACAAAAACTAGAAGTACACACAAACAATATTCATTTACAAGTCATTAAAATATTTACATAAAACATGTTTCTTAACCTATTTAAACTACCAATATGTTTTAATGACGCATGCATTACTGTTATGTTATATATGTGTCATCTTTATGTTGAAAGAAAATGATTCACAGTTTTTGTGAATATCGGTATCATGATAAAAAAGAAAACAGATTTTATATTCTATATTGCTAGTGTTTTTCTGTGGGGCCCACCGATTGGGATGCAATAGAATAAAATATTTGTTTGCACTCTGGCTGCCATATCGCATGTGCAGTTCACTCTGGCTGCCACTAGGTTCTAGCACAGAATTTATTCAGACGCTCCATTCAGCCTTCCAACACTAGCACAGATCAATACATAAGTATATAGAAGCACACTCTGGCTGATACAACCACCGTATCTAAGGTTAACAATCCCATAGCAACGGCGCTCATTCTGGAGCGCCTGTGTGTAAGTTTTGGTTTCACTAGGCGAGGTAAATATATTCAGTAAATTGATCCATACATTCTCGAGTTGTTTCGATACACATACAACCACCGTATCTAAGGCAAACAGCCCATAGCAACGCCGCTTCTTCATGAGCGCCGTTGCTATGGGCTGTTTGAAGTTATTAATATATAAAATTAGACTGCTGTAGATAGCTCAAGATTGTCCGTTGTTATAATGGTTTACTTCACCATTTTCTTTGGCGAAAAAAGCTTGGGCAAAATCAAAGTGCTCTTATATGCTAATTCCCGAGAATGAAAGGGACGGCGTGTGATATATGTACTCGCCGGTAGTGACCAGCCTGCGCTCTTTTAAGCTCGCCAGCAAGAAATATTCAAATGTAACTGTGACCAGGTTTGTCCAACTCTTCCAACTGCTCGGTACGGGCCGTCATTAACGCCTCGTCTCTCGCACGTTGAAACAACTTTTTTTCACCTCCGACAAACCAACAGTCCCTTTCTGGCGCTGGCGAATTTCTTCTTTCATCTGATTGAACTTGTCGATTTCACACAGAATCAAGCGAAATTCTGTTTCAGATATAGAATCGTCGTTCAGTGCGATAGAAATGCGGTCTGCGATTGAGTTCAGCTTGACTCAGCCAAAATACGAATCTCGTCGTGTTTTTTGGCTTTGGTTTGGAGCCTCACGCCAATAAATACCCCGCCAACACCCAGCAAACCACACACAATCGCTCCAGCTTGAAGGGCGACAGGAGCCGCGATAATAGTTGACAAGAGCCCGACGCCAGAAGCAGCGAGCCCTACGCTGGCCGCAGTAAGCGTGGTATCAATCCCATCAACAACATCCCCAAGTCTGTATATCTTGTACAGCGATTATCTCTGGTTTCAAGTCCTGGGTAGAGGCCCATCGTATACTACCCATTGAGCTTGGTGGACTACTGGCTAATAATGACTATAGCTCGGTCTGCTGTGAGCGTACCGGGCGTAAATCGCAGCCTTTTGAGAGACACTGGGCTTATAAAAATATAATGTATATCCAAATGCGGTATTCAGCTTGGTGTTGGACTCCTTCAAGAGTGAACTGCACTTCAGGAGCAGCCCCCTTTTTTGACTTTGTGAACCCCAACCTCCTTTTTAATATGCGTTGGTGGCCATTTGAGCTTAAAGCCGGGTAGCATATCAACAAAGTCGTCAAAGCTATCTTCGAGAATTAGATCAAGGATGATCGATGATGTTGGCAAGTCCCGCTGGGACTTATTGGTATTCGTAGACTATTTTCAGGATTCCCTGCCGGTTGTTGCTTGTCTTCAGCACGTTATCTTCGGAAACGACAATGTTCTTCGTCCTTGGGATATATGAGCATAGTCGAGTGCCACTGTTTACTACTTTTCTGATTTTATGCTGTTTTCCAGTCACGACGTATTGAGACGCTATCTTGATGTCGATAAGCCACCCAGTTTATTGAATGGGGTCCGCAAAAGCAACCAATTTGCTCCCAGTGAAGGCCAGCGTATGAACCCTCTTTGGAACGGCATGTGAGGTATCTACGTCGCTGAGATCACCGACTTTCAATGACCCCGCTTGGGTGACCTATTTTCTTTTGTAGATCCCCTCAGAGAGCTGGAAGGCATACAATCGATCTTTCTTCCCGTCCTTATCGAACCCCTCAGTATCACCAAGATCAGCCAAAGCCACCCCAGGGCATTTTCTGATCCCACCGGGGCCGCTTCCGTCAACCATTCCTTATATGTAGGGTTGCGCTCATATACTCGAATGGTAACATCTCCCCGTTGGTATCTCTAAGTGAGATAGTTAGCTGTGCAATAGGCCCCGACGACAACCTCTTTTACTGCAAGACAGGAAATGATTCAGTTCTACCAGATCCACACTTTTCGTTCTCGACAGGGATGAATCTAAGTAGTGTAGATGGGCGACCGTTTTGCAAATTGTCTGAAGTACTCAACTCAGCAAGAAGAAAGTACACCTAACGATGGACGGCCAGCTTGTGTGGCTTCTCTGCAGTGAACGTCTGGAGGGGTTCATTCTTTTTTAGGTCGTTATTGGCAAAGGTAAAGGTAGAGGGACGAGCTCTGAAAGTATTGTCGGATAAGCCTTTATTAGCTAAGAGATTAGCTAATTCGCGATTCATTGTTATGACTTCTCCGGACTATCAAGTGCAGTAGACCATAGGGTTCATCTATAGTGAGTTCGGCGCCCAACCGCTGAAACACCTTTTCGTTCAACTCACAGCCGTTATAATACCCAACAGGTATCATTTTTTCAGTTTTGTTATTTGAGACCTTATTGTTTTTTTTTTCGCCGTGCACATGTTGTACCATCAGTGATAATACGTTAACTCGCAGAGAGCAATCTCTAGCTCATCCGTAGACTGGGTCCTGGCAAGGAAGACCGGTTCACCGTTTTGAACGCCAGTGAGTGTGAAGTATATAATAAAATTATTAACTTGAACAGTTGTCTCACCAAAATGGGTATGGATACAAAGGCAAGACATACAATTGATATTTTTCCGTCCTTACCGAACCCCTCAGTATCACCAAGATCAGCCAATGGGTATGGATATAAAGACATTTACGTTTAATAGCTCGGCAAATTATTGGGCAGGCGGCCATCTCAAATATAAAGAGTCAGCAACAGGGGGGCCCACCCCAGTCATGATGGTCGACGATAAGGGAAGTCACTTCCTTGCCAAGTACCCGGACGTCTTCACCGATTATCAAAACCCTCCGCTTACCGGGGACGTCACTATGGCAAACAAGGCGTGGGACAGCTGGCAGCACACCCCCTTTATCTGGTGGCTTTACGGTTTGATGCGCAACCGCCGGATGTGGGGTTTCAGTCCAGGACCATCTCCAAGCGGATGAGCCCCTTCTTGCAAGCCTGTATTGCTTTCATTTCTATTATACGACGAGACGTCTGCTTGAGGAGCTAAAAAAGTCGCCCACCCTGGGGACAAGTCCCATTTATGAATCGATCACCAATATAACTCCAGGGCCTACAAGCGGCTTTGCGATGAGTTCGCCGTTTCGCCTTCTACGGATTGGAGGCAAAAACTGGACAACGGGTGTCAAGGCCTCGAATCTTCAAGTACCTTCATAACCACTTCGGGGAAAGGCCGCAGTGATTACAGCTCCGATGGCCCCTCTTTCACCCGAAGGACGCCATACACCATAAGCGGGATATTTCAAAGGCGTGGACGATGTTCATTCTCGATAAATCAGAAGGGTTCTCGCAAGCGGGTGTCTCGCGCCTCAACGACTCGATTCGGACTTACGTTTGGGCAATCTTGGGAGCGCAAGCTCAGACCCATTCCAACATTCTCAAAGTCGGTACGGGGTTCGACGCTCAAAAACAATTTATGGCGAATCTTGAAGACGCCATCGCCACACCCGTCGATATCCCAAGCAGCATCGATCACCATCAAAAGACGTTGCAATATGCATCCACACCACTGTATTACGTCTGCGGGGGAGCGATCTACTTGATGCCCAGCGACATGACACTCCATCCAGGCAATGTCCAAGGTTATAATAACCAAATCCGAATAGCGGGGTCAGCCGCCGTCATCTGCCACAACCCAAGCAATAAACAAAGCAGCAGCGATCAGCACCAGCAGTGCTGGCAGCTCAAGGACATTACAGGGGAAAACTGCCGCACCAGCCGGGACCGATCCGCGAGTACTCGCAGGGCCACCGAGCGGCAGACCCGAAGGGTCGCCACCTACGTCTACCGCGGTAGTCGCGCCAGCAGACTGGAAATCCGGTTTCAACCATGAAGAAGAAAAAACAGCTCTCATAGTCGCAGGGGTTGCACTCGGCCTAGTGGCGCTTTGGCTTATCACTCCGTGATATGCGCGGTCTCGCTAGCCAGTCCCTTGCAGCCACGAGAAGAAGGGCCCCAACGCCGATGAACAAGGCCCATAAATTATCTGCGAGCCATGAAGCGGCCTTCCCTAGCCAAGAGACGATGGACCCGATGATTCCGGGCAGGGTAGCCACGGCCTTGCTGGCCAAATTGGAAAGGGCACGCCCGAGGGACTGCAGGTATTTTTTACCCACTCCTTGACCCCGCCCTTGTCGGGTGGCCTGGGAGCCGGCGCCGGCACACTCCACCCGCCGCCGGTGAGCGCAAGCACTATGGTCGAGATTGCCATCCCAACCGCTGAAAGGATGCTCACGATTGTTATCCCCTGTTCGCGGAAGAGTGTCCGTATTCGCTCAGGCAGCGTTGTGTCTTCATGAAGGAGCCGCCTGAATTTCTCACGGATTCTGTTAATCTTTGACCGGAGAGCCGCTCTGTTCGCAGAGAGGGCTTCGAGACCTCGACTGTCTTTCGATTTCGATGTCAGAAAGCTCATTCTCGAGGTTTCTGATCCGGTCTGATTCCATTGTGGAATTTTGAAAATATTTGAGGGTCACTGATGAGGCATAATTGGCCGAAACTAGCTAGTCTGGCCCAGAAAACATGTACACTTCATATTTTCCAGTTCTGTGGTGTATTCCATGCTTCCAAAGGATAACCCTTTTATAGAACATATTTAACGTCACTACAGCTGGTGTCTGGGAATGTGTGGTGTATTCCTTGCTTCCAAAGGATAATCCTTTAATAGAACATATTGAATCTCCTGCTGCATCTCGGTGTCGTCCGTTTCCGTCCGTTTCCGTCGCTCCCTGGCGAAGTGTTTTTCAACTTGGGATTTTCCCTCGTCGACCTTTGACAGCTGCGCCAGGTTGTTCGCCAACTCATCTTGGGTTCGAGTCATGACATTGATGAGCTCGGACAGTAGAGTCGCAGGAACAGACTGCGCATTTCTTGAATACCTGAGGAAGAAGGGGAGTCAACGGATCTGCACGTCCTTGGTCTTTTCGAGGCACTCAACTTAAACCTTGACCGTAGGGACATCGATCGGTCTAACTCTATGATAAATGGGCCAACTTGGCCGGTAACTAAACTCATTCGAGGTTTTATCCCCAGCCCCCTTACATATAAGTTTCAGAAAGATCCGATCAAAACTGAATAGGCTACCGTGATAACAAGGTAAAAAAAAATTTAAGGGATGTATGTCTATGATAAATGGACCGACTTGGCCGGTTTTCGAACTCAATCGAGTTTTTTATTCCAGCCACCTTACATATAAGTTTAAAAAAATCCGATCAAAACTGAAGGGGCTACGGTGATGACAAGGTCAAAAATCGGCATTTTCAGAAATCAAAGGGACGTAACTCTATGACAAATGGGCCGACTTGACCATTTTTACGAACTCATCCGAGGTTTTATCCCAAGCCACCTTACATTTAAGTTGCAGAAAGATGCGAGCAAAACTGAAGGGGCTACGGTGATGACAAGGTCAACAAGAGGACCAAGCCTGTATCGCTCACCTGAGCTAACAGATTCAAAGTTTAAGGAAGTGCCAACCTTTACTGAAGGCTTTATGGGAGGACATGGTGATGACAGGGTAAGCATTTTCTGAAAATCAAGTAGAATGTAACTCTATGATAAACAGGCTGACCTCACCGGTTTTCAAACTCATTCAAGCTTTTATTCCTGACTTGCTAAGAAGATCCGATCTAAACTGAAGTAGCTATGGTGATGACAAGTTCAAAAACAAGAGTTTTCAAACTCCTCCAAGCTTTCTGCCTGACTTCCTTGTTTGTAAGTTTCATGAAGATCCGTTCAAAACTAAAGGGGCAGCAGTGATGACAATGTCGAAAATAGGCATTTTCAGCAATCAAAGGCACGTCACTCTATGATAAATGTGCCGACTTGGCCGGTATTCAAACTCACCTGAGGTTTTATTCCCAAACCTTACATGTAAGTTTCAGAAAGATCCAATCAGACTTGGCCAGTATTCAAACTCATCCAAAATTTTATTCCCAGCCACCTCACATATAAGTTTCAGAAAGATCCGATCAAAACTGAAGGGGCTACGGTGATGACAAGGTCAAAATTTGGCATTTTTAGCAATCAAAGGGATGTTACTCTAAAATAAATGAGCCGACTTGGCCAGTTTTCGAACTCATCAGAGGTTTCATCCCCAGCCACCTTACATATAAGTTTCAGAAAGATTTAATCAAAACTGAAGGGGCTACGGTAATGACAAGGTCAAAAATCAACATTTTCAGCCATCAAAGGGACATAACTCTACGATAAATGGGCTGACTTGGCCTGTTTTCGAACTCATCCAAGATTTTATCCCCAGCCACCTTACATATAAGTTTCAGAAAGATCCGATCAAAACTGAAGGGGCTATGGTGATGACAAGGTCAAAAATCGGCATTTTCAGCAATCAAAGGGACGTAAATCAATGATAAATGGGCCAACTTGTCCGGTATTCAAACTCATCCTAAGTTTAATCTCCAGCCACCTAACATATAGGTTCAGAAAGATTCGATCAAAACTGAAGGGGCTACGTTGATGACAAGGTAAAAAATCGACATTTTCAGCCATCAAAGGGACATAACTATAAAGTTAATGGGGCAACTTGGCCGGTTTTCGATCCCATCCGAGGTTTTATCCCCAGCCACCTTACATATAAGTTTCAGAAAGATCCGATCAAAACTGAAGGGACTACAGTGTTGACAAGGTCAAAAATCAACATTTTCAGCAATCAAAGGGACCTAACTCTATGATAAATAGGCCACCTTTGCCGGTATGCGAACTCATCCGAGGCTTTATCCCCAGCCACCTTGCATATAAGTTTCAGAAAGATCCGATCAAAACTGAAGGGACTACAGTGTTGACAAGGTCAAAAATCAACATTTTCAGCAATCAAAGGGACCTAACTCTATGATAAATAGGCCACCTTTGCCGGTATGCGAACTCATCCGAGGCTTTATCCCCAGCCACCTTGCATATAAGTTTCAGAAAGATCCGATCAAAACTGAAAGGGCTACGGTGATGACAAGGTAAAAAATCGGATTTTCAGCAATCAAAGGGTTGTTACTCTGTGATAAATGGACCAACTTGGCTGGTTTTGGAACTCATCCGAGATTTTATCCCCAGCCACTTTACATATAAGTTTCAGAAAGATTCGATCAAAACTGAAAGGGCTACAGTGATGACAAGGTCAAAAATCAGCATTTTCAGCAATCAAAGGGACGGTACTCTAAGATAAAAGGGCCGACTTGGTCGGTTTTCGAACTCATCCGAGATTTTATCCACAGCCACCTTACATATAAGTTTCAGAAAGATCCGATCAAAACTGAAGGGGCTACGGTGATGACAAGGTCAAAAATCGGCATTTTCAGCAATCAAAGGGACGTAACTCTATGATAAATTGGCGGACTTGGCCGGTTTTCGAACTCATCCGAGGTTTTATCCCCAGCAACAATACATATAAGTTTTAGAAAGATCCGATCAAAACTGAAGGGGCTACGGTGATGACAAGGTCGAAAATGGGCATTTTCAGCAATCAAAGGGACGTAACTCTTTGATAAATGGGCCGACTTGGCCGGTTTTCGAACTCATCCGAGATTTTATCCACAGCCACCTTACATATAAGTTTCAGAAAGATCCGATCATAACTGAAGGCGCTACGGTGATGACAAGCATTTTCCCATAGTAAGTCTATGGGACCTTGTGGTTGCCATAGGAACCAAAGTTTTAGAGCGATTTCAAAAAAAAGTTTATGTCATCAATGCCCCACCAGAGGCATGCTACAGATGAGAAATGATTGAGATCAGCCTGCAGGATACAGATATATAGCTGCTCAAAAGTGTGGACGGACGACGGACGGACGACGGAGGACCCACTATACTATAAGCTCCCCTGGAGCCTTCGGCCCAGGTGAGCTAAAAATCGGCATTTTCAGCGATCAAAAGGACGTAACTCTATGATAAATGAGCCGACCTGGCCGGTTTTCAAACGCATCCGAATAAGTTTCAGAAAAATCTGATCAAAACTGAAGGGACTACTGTGATGACAAGGTCAAAACTCGGCATTTTCAGCAATCAAGGGGACGTAACTCTATGAAAAATGAGCCGACGTGGCCGGTTTTCGAACACATCGGAGGTTTTATCCCCGACCACCTTACATTTAAGTTTCATAAAGATTCGATCAAAACTAAAGGGGCTACGGTGATGACAAGGTCAAAAATTGGCATTTTCAGCAATCAAAGGGACGTAACTCTATGATAAATGGGCCGACTTGGCCCTTACCCGAATTCATATGAGGTTTTATCCTAAGCCACCATACATATAAGTTTCAGAAAGATCCGATCAAAACTAAAGGGCCTACAATGATGACAATGTCAAAAATCGGCATTTTCAGCAATCAAAGGGATGTACTTCTATGATAAATGAGCCGACTTGGCCGGTTTTCGAACACATCCAAGTTTTTATCCTCAGCCACTATACATATAAGTTTCAGAAAAATCCGACCAAAACTGAAGGGGCAACGGTGATGACAAGGTCGAAAATGGGCATTTTCAGCAATCAAAGGGACGTAACTCTTTGATAAATGGGCCGACTTGGCCGGTTTTCGAACTCATCCGAGATTTTATCCACAGCCACCTTACATATAAGTTTCAGAAAGATCCGATCATAACTGAAGGCGCTACGGTGATGACAAGCATTTTCCCATAGTAAGTCTATGGGACCTTGTGGTTGCCATAGGAACCAAAGTTTTAGAGCGATTTCAAAAAAAAGTTTATGTCATCAATGCCCCACCAGAGGCATGCTACAGATGAGAAATGATTGAGATCAGCCTGCAGGATACAGATATATAGCTGCTCAAAAGTGTGGACGGACGACGGACGGACGACGGAGGACCCACTATACTATAAGCTCCCCTGGAGCCTTCGGCCCAGGTGAGCTAAAAATCGGCATTTTCAGCGATCAAAAGGACGTAACTCTATGATAAATGAGCCGACCTGGCCGGTTTTCAAACGCATCCGAATAAGTTTCAGAAAAATCTGATCAAAACTGAAGGGACTACTGTGATGACAAGGTCAAAACTCGGCATTTTCAGCAATCAAGGGGACGTAACTCTATGAAAAATGAGCCGACGTGGCCGGTTTTCGAACACATCGGAGGTTTTATCCCCGACCACCTTACATTTAAGTTTCATAAAGATTCGATCAAAACTAAAGGGGCTACGGTGATGACAAGGTCAAAAATTGGCATTTTCAGCAATCAAAGGGACGTAACTCTATGATAAATGGGCCGACTTGGCCCTTACCCGAATTCATATGAGGTTTTATCCTAAGCCACCATACATATAAGTTTCAGAAAGATCCGATCAAAACTAAAGGGCCTACAATGATGACAATGTCAAAAATCGGCATTTTCAGCAATCAAAGGGATGTACTTCTATGATAAATGAGCCGACTTGGCCGGTTTTCGAACACATCCAAGTTTTTATCCTCAGCCACTATACATATAAGTTTCAGAAAAATCCGACCAAAACTGAAGGGGCAACGGTGATGACAAGGTCAAACATCAGCATTTTAAGCAATCAAAGGGATGTAACGCTATGATAAATAGGCCGACTTGGCCGGTTTTCGAGCTAATTCCTAGTTTTATCCCGAGCCATCTTACATATAAGTTTCAGAAAGATTTAATCAAAACTGAAGGGGCTACGGTGTTGACAAGGTCAAAAATCGGCATTTTCAGCAATCAAAGGGCCATAACTCTATGATAAATGGGCCAACTTGTCTCTTATTCAAACTAATCCGAGTTTTTATCCGCAGCTACCTTACATATAAGTTTCAGAAAGATCCGATCAAAACTGAAGGGGCTGCGGTGATGACAAGGTCAAACATCAGTATTTTCAGCAATCAAGGGACGTTTCTCTATGATAAATGGACCGACTTGGCCGGTTATCAAACTCGTCTGAGCTTTTATCCCAAGCTACCTTTTTTATAAGTTTCAGATAGATCCGATCAAAACTGAAGGGGCTACAGTTATGACGTCCAAAATCGGCATTTTCAGCAATCAAAAGGAAGTAACTCTATGAAAACTGGGCAGACTAGGCCGGTCTTCGAACTCATCCGAGGTTTTATCCCCGACCACCTTACATTTAAGTTTCAGAAAGATTCGATCAAAACTAAAGGGGCTACGGTGATGACAAGGTCAAAATCGGCATTGTCAGCAATCAAAGGGACTCTAAGTCCCGACCTGGACAGTTTTCCAACTCATCCGAGTTTTATGCCCAGCCAACTAACATATAAGTTTCAGAAAAATCTGATCAAAACTGAAGGGGCTTCGGTGATGACAAGGTAAAAAATCGGCATTTTTAGCAATCAAAGGGACGTAACTCTATGAAAAATGGACCGACTTGGCCGGTTTTCGAACTCATCCGAGGTTTTATCCCCAGCCACCTTACATAAAAAATTCAGAAAAATCCGATCTTGTGTACGGACGACGGACCGACGATGGACGACGGAGTCGGTATTAGAACTCATCCGAGGATTTATCCACAGTCACCTTTCATATAAGTTTCAGAAAGATCCGATCAAAACTGAAGGGGCTACCGTGATGACAAGGTAAAAAATCTGCATTTTCAGCAATCAAAGGGATGTAACTCAATGATAAATGGGCCGACTTGGCCGGTTTTCGAACTCATCCGAGTTTTTATCCCCAGCCACCTTACATATACGTTTCAGAAAAAAATCCGATCCAAACTGAAGTGGTACTGTGATGATATGGTCAAAAATCGGCATTTTCAGCAATCAAAGGGACGCAACTCTATAAAAAATTGGCCGACTTGGTCGGCTACGGTGATGATTTTTAATTTTTATTTTATTTCACAGGGTTCTGTTTTAGAAATAAGTTCTGGTCTGAATGTTAAGTGAATGCTGCATGTTGTGTGAATGTGGCTTGTTATCTGCAGTGACTGAACAAAATAATAAAAGCATAATCTTATACAGAATTGATCCCTTGAGTGTCTCATGTGGAACAGATTTCCGCAAAGCAAGAGACAGCTCACGGTGCAAAATGAGCCCAGAATTCTTCTCTATGGGGATCTGAACTTTCTAGTGAGAGACCTTACACTGGTGGCAGTGGTGGGATTAATCTTGAAAATTTATCTCGATTCATCGGGAGTCGGGAGTCAGAAAAGTTGTGAAGCTCCCACCTTCCACTAGTCAATATTTACATAAGATTGATACTAAGTTATTCAGACAAGTTGTGGGTATTCCGATGGGTACTTATTGCGCATCACTTGTGGCTGATCTGTTTTTGTTTTGTTATGAGAGAGACTTCATGATGTCCCTTTCTGCTGAGAACCAGTCTGAAATTATTGAAGCTTTTAGCTCCACTTCTAGATATTTGGATGATTGATTAAATATTGATAATACCTATTTCGATGGTTTGATCAGTCAAACTTACCCCCCCCCCCCCCCCCCGAACTTCAGTTAAATAAAGCAACTTCTTCCGCTGAAAAAAGTTAATGTTCTTTTTATTTTACAATTTTTAGGACGCTTATAAATGGTAATTGATCGACCCAAGATGGTGACGTCACGATTTTGACCTGGCCACACGACGTCACAACTATCAGTTTCAGAGCATAAACATATAGCCATTTTGAATTCAACATTTTTAGTTCAAAGAATGCTTTTCTAGACATTTGGATAATTGATTAAATATTGATAATATCTA
The DNA here is from genome assembly GCA_963580285.1 of Lucinisca nassula. Taxonomy (NCBI): domain Eukaryota; kingdom Metazoa; phylum Mollusca; class Bivalvia; order Lucinida; family Lucinidae; genus Lucinisca; species Lucinisca nassula. The sequence continues at coordinate 54,991,046 of OY757018.1, read as the reverse complement.
TTTCGATGGTTTGATCAGTCAAACTTACCCCCCCCCCCCCCCCCAGAACTTCAGTTAAATAAAGCAAATTCTTCTGATACCGAGGCCCCGGTTTTGGAATAACATCTATCTATGTTTTGTGTTCCTTGCAAAATGTATGATAAACGCAATGATTCTGATTTTGACACTGTAAAGTTTCCTTTCTTGGATGGTGATGTTCCTCGTGCGATATCCTATGGCGTTTATATTTCGCAATTAATTCGATTTGTCAAAGTGTGTAGTCATGTAACTGACTTAATGGCCTGGATTTTTATAATTCAATGAGTATGTGTCGAGTGCAAAGTCAAGACTTAAACTTAATAACAGGAGATAAGAAACTGTAGTTGAAAAAGTTCCATTAAGGGCTGTGGAGGTAGTTTGTAAGAATGATGTCATTGTTCCGGGCAATTCAGAGTTCATTCTGGAGGGGAGTGACGATTTTATAACCTTGGGCTCCGATCTAGCCCATGTGACGAAATTAACATAGAAGGACTTATAGTGGGAAATTCTTTAGTCAGATATTATTCTACGAATGGAGATACATTACCAGTGCGGGCAGCAAACGCGTCAACCTCAAATCTCACAGTTGAAAGGGAACTACTATTGGCATTATATGCAAGGAGTTGATGACTTGGACATATTAATGGATAGCCCTGCAGCAGAGTCCTGCGAAAGAGCCCCAAAAATGAATCATCTCACTCCTGGGAACAGTAATGACATATCTTCCTATCTCCGTAGCTATGAATGGGACGTTCTAAATAGTTGATATGACGATTTTTAAACGACGATGTATTTACACTTACTACGGGACTTTGCACTGGCTATTAAACGAAGAGCTAATAAATACATACAGTCGAACTTCAATGGCTCGAACACCTTTGGGACCATGAAAATCTGTTCGAGACAGGGGTAGTTCGAGCCACTGAGAGCTAATGCCAGGAGGCATAACGACATACATTAGGACATCTTTTTATGTGTTCTATAATGAAAAATGTATGCTGTGTGTACTCATTAGAATCGCCTCATCGAGGCGATTCTAATGAGTACACACAGCATACATTTGCAAGATAAAAGACGAAAATATCCTAATTTTTACTCTCCCTATTTCTTACGTTCAGAAATTCCCTAGGGACTCAAGAACGGGTTCGACTCAGCCATGGTAAACGATCCATCGGTGTTCGAGCCATCGAAGTTCTACTGTAGTATGGTTACACTCCATGTACACCTTTGGCTGCATACGTTCAACTCCGAACAACACTCATGGTATAAGTGGGATGCCCTGTATGATATTAATACTGGCGATAGTGCCATCATTCAGTTGTTTTATTTAAACGTCCTTATTTATTTAAGAAATAATCTCCACGTACCGTGTGTTATCGTGATTAACACACGGTGTTGGAGGGCAGATTGCGAAATATTAATTCACGACGGCGAAGCCGGAGTGAATTAATATTCGCATCTGCCCCACAACACCGTGTGTTAATCACGATAACACACCGGGTACGTGGAAATTATTTCGATTCTAACATGATGCTAAACTGAATTACAGTAGTAACAAAGCGTTATCTTGGGGACTATTTTGCAGCGGATGTCGACAGAAGGAAATGTTTACATGCAACGTCACGATGACGCCAAATTGCACGCACCACGTTGACGACGTGAATTATCGCATATTTGCAAACGCTGACGTTTCCACTGGGTTCAATGGGAAAAACGTTAACGTCATGTTAGAATTAAATATTAAATATTCCTTGATAAATTAAGATGTAACTCTTAATGGAAAATGGCATACAGAGACTAGGACATTAGATATCATCTTATACTGGAGATTATATAGAGGATATTCACTTTTTTGAGATGGATACCAAAAATATTTCATCGAGTGTGTTGAAAACATCATAATTTTCTCGAGTGCGAAGCACGAGTGAAAATTCGGATGTTTTCAACACACGAAGCACGAGTGAAAATTCGGATGTTTTCATCACACGAGATGCAATATTTTTGGTATCCGCTGAAAAAAGTTAATGTTATTTTTATTTTATAATTTTTAGGACGCTTATGGTAATTGATCGACCCAAGATGGTGACGTCACGATTTTGACCTCGCCACATGACGTCACAACTGTCAGTTTCAAAGCATAAACGAATCGCCATTTTGAATTCAGCATTTTTAGTTCAAAGAATCATTTTTCATCATTTTCAAAGTTCATTTTTAGTTACAGAATGCGTTGGGTTTATTTGAAGTCCATTTTATTTTTGAAGGCTCTAAGTGACATGCACCCAGCCACTGTATAATCGATTCCATGTGTAGCAGTCGGTCGCGGTCGGTATGTTTCACGTTGAAAAAAAAGAAAAAGGAGAAGAACACGCTGTTTTGATCACAGATTTCCCTAAAAACTACTTCCTCGCACAAACACTTACTCAGCCATTGAGTGAACTGGTACGCCTGGTAGTAGACCATTTGTAACAAAGACAGCTAAGCCTAAATCTGCGAGGGAGCATTTAAATTGTGCCCGAGATGTGTGTCGGCAAATGGGTAATATTCAAAATCACAGCGCTGCTGTTGTCAGATATGGCGCCTGTTCATTCAATTTTAATGCCACACTTCAAAATATATTCTAATGGCATAAGGAATTATTATTCTTAGTAAATAAAAGGATTTTTTTTCGACAAGAACGTAACCAAACACGCTACAGTGAAATGATATAAATGGTTTCACTCACAAGTGAAATGATACGATATCCTTTTACTTGTGATTGATATCATTTTTATTTGTTTCAGATATTTATTGATTTCACTGCTATCATTTCTGTGCATGTGGGTGAAAGGAAAATATTGCATGACTGAAAAAAAGACTTTTTGGTTTTGGTTTCACGGCCCTGTCAAGATTATTTCACTCATATCGAGCCGATCGTTAATCAGAGGAGTACCCGGAGAAAAAACCACCTGACCTACCGTTGCAGAACCTGGCGTCTCACATGTGACCCGAGCGAGGCTCGAACCAGAAAAAAGGACTTTAATGTGTGAATGTGAACAGACTCGTTATGTATATTTGATGAATTATTGGATATGATATTCTTTAGGTAAGGGAATGATTCCTTCACCACCCCCATCGTTTTTTTAGATTTACCTGTGTGATCATTCAAACCGAAGACGGTTTGACTTTGTGGTTGGGGTAGTGTTGGGGGATTTACTTTGCACCAGAAATATTTATTAGCCAGTAGTTTTGGTAAATGTAACAAGAGGCCCATGGGCCACTACGCTCACCAGAGGTCATGTGGTTTATACCATATACAGGCAAGTGCCCATCTTGGTCATGTGACAACAATACCACGAATAATGTTTAATTGCCTCATCCCCATAGAGGCTTTTCATGTAATTTGGTTTCAATCAGCACAGCTCTTTTACCTGAGAAGAAGATAAAAATACTGAATCTGAGCCATCCAAGACAAAAGTCAGTAATGACCTTGACCTTTGGAATTAATAAACTTCCATTCAGCAAACTGGAAATATCATTTTTGATGTCACAGCCTACCAGGCAATCAGAAATATCCACTACTTTGCCATTTTCCATAAAATATCTAAGTGACCAAATTTGACCTTGACATAAAACAGGTCAAGGTCAACCAAAGGTCATCATTTGAACAATCTTGGTAGGGCCAGAGTCCCTGATGCTGCATACCAAGTGTCAAGATCATCGGCCGTTCAGTTCTTGAGAAGAAGATTTTTAAAGGTTTTTACCATATATTGGCATGGCGGCCCATATTGGTCATGTGACCCAGTCCTCACGAACAAACTTTCGTTCCCTCATTCCCTCATTCCATAGAGGCTCCACATGTAATTTGGTTTCTATTAGCCAAGTAGTATAAGTGAAGAAGAAAATAAAAATACTGAATCTGAGCCGTCCTGAACAAAGGTCGGTAAATGACCTTGACCTTTGGAACTGATAAACTTCCATTCAGCTGATTGTAAATACCATTTCTGATGCCACTAGCTAATATACAACCAGAAAAAACTGCTGTTTTGCCATTTTTCCATACAAATGTCTAAGTGACCAAATTTGAACTTGACGTACAACAGGTCAAGGTCAACCAAAGGTCATCATTTGAACAAACTTGGTAGGACCAGAGTCCCTGATGCTGCATACCAAGTTTCAAGATCATTGGCCATTCGGTTCTTGAGAAGAAGATTTTTAAAGGTTTTTACCATATATGGGCATGGCGGCCATATTGGTCATGTGACCCAGTCCTCACGAGCAAACTTTCGCTCCCTCAATGCATAGAGGCTCCACATGTATTTGGTTTCAATTGGCCAAGTAGTTTAAGTGAAGAAGAAGATAGAAATAGTATATCTGAGGCGTCCTGGACAAAGGTCGGTAAATGACCTTGACCTTTGGAACTGATAAACTTCCATTCAGCTGATTGTTAATACCATTTCTGATGCCACAAGCTAATATACAATCAGAAAAATCTGCTATTTTGCCATTTTTCCGTATAAATGTCTAAGTGACCGGGGGGGGGGGGGGGTGCCCATAAGGCCCTTTTCCTGCCCTGGAACAAAAGTCTTCATTTTCTCCTGATATATTGCCTATAGTGTCCCATTTACTAAAATAGTATTGTTTTGTAACGTAAGCCCTAGTTGTTGAGAAACATGATAATGAAAGTGGGTGGGGTAATTCAGCATTAATCTGAGGTATCATGTTTTACGCACTGTTTCTTTTTTAAAATATATCACACTCACTCATTATTTCCTCTGTTTGTTAGACAAATGTATTGAGTAAATTCCTACATAAATTTTGTTCCTCTAAAGTAAAATACTACATCTGCAGCAACTATTTAATGAACATCGTCATTTTTTGCTAATTTTGCATCTTCAAATTCAATAAATTCTAGCCTATCTCCGAAACTAAATGGCAGATTATTTTCAAACTTACTTGAATTCAACATTGGACGATTACAAAGTGTTTAATAGGTTTTGGTGACCTTGACCTGATATTCAAGGTCACTTGGGCTGGTCAAATGTCAAAATTAGGGGTGACCATTTTGGCCATTTTTCTCTTCCTGAACAAAAAGCTTCAAATTCTCCTAACACATTGCCTATAGAATTCCTTTTACTAAGACAGTTTAGGTTTTGCAAAGTTAGACTAGTTACGGAATTAAATGATCATGAAACTTGGTGAGGTAATTCCATACGATGCTGAGATATTGTGTTTAATGCACCACGTCTCTTTCAAAATATAGCAAACACAGCCATAACTTCCTCTGTTTGTTTGTTAGCCTTACGTAACATCCTACCTAGTTTTCTCCCTCCAAAGTGAAATATGCCATCTGCAGCAATTCTTATGAAAAACTTCTATTTCTGAGAATTTTGCATCTTGGAATAAAATAAAACATATATATATATATGAAAAAATTAAAGAAACACTGGAATTCTATAGGCAATGTATTAGGAGAATCTGAAGCTTTTTGTTCACGAACAGAAAAATGGCCAAAATGGTCACCCCTAATTTTGACATTTGACCAGCCCAAGTGACCTTGAATATCAGGTCAAGGTCACCAAAACCTATTCAACACTTTGTAATCTTCAAATGTTAAATCCAAGTAAGTTTGAAAATAATCTGCCATTTAGTTTCGTAGATAGGTCAGGATTTATTGAATTTGAAGATAAAAATTTACCAAAAATTGATGATGTTCATTAAATAGTTGCTGTAGATGTAGTATTTTACTTTAGAGGAAGAAAATTTAAGTAGGAATTTACCCAATACATTTGTCTAACAAACAGAGTAAATAATGAGTGGGTGTGATATATTTTAAAAAGGAAACAGTGCAGAAAACACGATACCTCAGATTAATGCTGAATTACCCCACCTACTTTCATTATCATGTTTCTCAATAACTAGGGCTTATGTTACAAAATCAATATTATTTAAGTAAATGGGACACTATATCAGGAGAAAATGAAGACTTTTGTTCCAGGGCAGGAAAAGGGCCTTATGGGCACCCCCCTTTGACCTTGACGTAAAATAGGTCAAGGTCAACCACAGGTCATCATTTGAATTAACTTGGTAGGACCAGAGTCCCTGATGGAGCATACCAAGTTTCAAGATCATCAGCCATTCGGTTCTTGAGAAGAAGATTTTTAACGGTTTTTACCATATATGGGCATGACGGCCATATTGGTCATGTGACCCAGTCCTCACGAACAAACTTTCGTTCCCCGTTCCCATAGAGGCTCCACATGTAATTTGGTTTCAATTGGCCAAGCAGTTTCAGAGGAGATGTTGTTTGAAAATGTTGACGACGCAGACGCAGACACACACGTAGACGACGACGGACGACGGACCAATGCCTATACTATAAGCTCCCCCGGAGCCTTCGGCTCCAGTGAGCTAAAAACTCAGGCTCTGGGTTTATTTAGAGACATCCATTATTTTGAGAGAATACATATCTATCCTCAGAATATAGAAACTTTTATTTGTCTGTTTTTAGATTGATGCACCTCATGCTTTGGGCATATATTTTTGAGCCTTAGCTTCAGGCTGTGGAACTGATACACTTTCTGATTCTTGGAAGGTTATTTTTAGTAGATAAATGCATGGTTGTCCGACTGTCCTGGCTGAGTGAGTTTTACCATATTTGGGTCTCTTGGGATCTTTATTTTTAGTATCCAAATGCATGACTCTTTGATTTTTACTGTTTAGAGCATCTTACTATATTTGCAACACAGTCCGAATATTTAAGATGTGCCCACAGCATCTCTTTGCTTTTTGCCATTAGATTCTTAAGGGACATGGGACTTTTCGTGGGGCTTTTTCACAGGGTTCTGTTTTAAGGATAAGTTCTGGTCCTAATGTTGTGTGAATATGGCTTATTATAAATATAAAACAATCATAATCTTATAACGAATTGTTCCATCATTGTGTATTTGGGTGTCTCATGTGGAGCAGATTTCCGTCGGAGCAAGAGACAGCTCATGGTGCAACATGAGCACAGAATTCTCCTGTGTGAGGATTGGAACTTTCGTATGGTGGCAGCGAAAATTGATGAGGTTTAATTAAGAGTTTCTAGTGAGAGACTTTGCAATATTAGTGTTGATGATGATGATTTCGTGTTTAACGACGCGTCAACCCTCTTTGTGGGTCATAAGCGTCAAACGGTTAATGGTTAACGGCAATGAGAATTATGAGGATATGAAAAGTAAAAAAGGTAGTTTGATATGTATATAAAATCTTAAACAGTTAAATCTTATGAAAAAGTCCAATTTCTTTTAAGAATAAAATACTATTTTCAAAATGTACATCTTGAAACAATAGTTGCAAAGTGTCAGCTTTGAAGTATAAGTTACGGGACTGTGAAAAGTCTACACATTCAATTAAAATATGTTTCACAGTGAATGGCTGATCACAGGCTGTTCATCACCATTAAAAATATAAGAATGAGTAACTCTAGTATGGCCAGTGCGCAGTCGTGTTAATACTACGTCCTCTTTCCTGGAAAACTGTGGAGGAGAGCATTTTGTTCCAACGACAGGTTTAATGGCATGGAGTTTGTTATTTATTGCACGGTCCCATTCGCCTTGCCATTCAGACAAGATGTATCTGTTGATAAATGATTTAAAATTATTAAAAGGAATTTTAAAAACAGACGGATCAAGGCTTTCTTGTCAGCAAACTCATTGCCGACAATGCCAATATGGCTCGGAAGCCAACAATACAAGATTTGGTGCGTTTTAGAAATTTTATGATGTTTTTCGATCAGTTTTTTTATTTGAGGATTTTTAGATGATGAATGGTCTAAAGCCTTAAGCACAGAAAGTGAATCAGAAAATACAATTGCTTTTTGAAATGATGAAGAACTGATAAAATCTTGAGAAACATACGCACAACCAACTTTTCTCCTTCTTTGGAACTATCAGTATAGACTTGCTGGTAATCATCATAACGTGACTGCAGTACCTGAAAGTTTTGTTTGAGTAGCATTGGATTTGATTCGGACTTTCTACCATCATCTAAGTCAAACAGAATAGAAGGTTTTTAATACATCAAGATGGAACTTCGGCCGTTTCATGTTTTTGAATATTTTAAGGTCGATTCCTGAATTTTCTAGCAGTGGTAAAATACGTAATCCGAAAGGTTTGATTGCTGTGGGTTTAGTTTCATACTTATCTACAAATTGAGGTGGAAATGAAATTTTGGATGCCGGTTTAGATGGATTAGCAGCAAGTCTAATAGCATACTGAAGAGAAAGTTTCCCTCTGCGCGAAGTTAAAGATGGTTCACCTGCTTCTACATAAAGGCTTAATACGAGAGAAGTACGGAAGGCTTCATAGCTAGACGAAGGCCTTGGTGATGGATAGTATCCAATGATTTTAAATAGGACTTTCTGGCAGAACCGTAAACAACAGACCCATAATCTAATTTAGATCTTATTAAAGACCGGTAAAGATGTAATAAAGTATACCGATCTGCACCCCAACTTGTATGAGCTAAAACTTTCCAAAGATTCCAAGCTTTTAAGCATTTCGCTTTAAGATATTTAATATGGGGAATAAAAGATAACTTTTGATCAAATATGACCCCAAGAAATTTGGCTTCTTCAACAACAGGAATTCGTGATCCGTATAAAACAGGAAAGGATGTTCGTGTTTCTTCCGTAGTTTACAAAAATGAACACACTGCGTTTTCGACTTGGAGAACTTGAAACCATTTTATCAGTCCATTCTTCTATTCTTTTTAAATTTTGTTGGAATTTCGTTCAATGGTTTTCATATTTTTTGAACGGTAACATATACAGAAATCATCAACATACAATGAAAATCAGTTTTGTCGTCCAAACATTGTACAATATTGCTTATTTTGATGTTAAATAGCGTAGTTGAAAGAATACTACCCTGTGGGACACCCTGTTCTTGATCATACAGAGCAATATTTGTGTCCTTTGATATTTCAATGAGAGACAGTATTCACCAAATTCAGTACAATTACCCTTTGATATTCCAATGAGAGACAGTATTCACCAAATTCAGTGCAATTACCCTTTGATATTCCAATGAGAGACAGTATTCACCAAATGCAGTGCAATTACGCTTTGATATTCCAATGAGAGACAGTATTCACCAAAGTCAGTGCAATTAACCTTTAATATTTCAATGAGAGACAGTATTCACCAAATTCAGTGCAATAACCCTTTGATACTCCAATGAGAGACAGTATTCACCAAATTCAGTGCAATTACCCTTTGATATTCCTATAAGAGAGAGTATTCACCAAATTCAGTGCAATTACCCTTTGATATTCCAATGAGAGACAGTATTCACCAAATTCAGTGCAATTACTCTTTGACATTCCAATGAGAGACAGTATTCACCAAAGTCAGTGCAATTACCCTTTGCTATTCCAATGAGAGACAGTATTCACCAAATTCAGTGCAATTACCCTTTGATATTCCAATGAGAGACAGTATTCACCAAATTCAGTGCAATTATCCTTTGATATTCCAATGAGAGACAGTATTTACCAAATTCAGTGCAATTACCCTTTGATATTCCAATAAGAGACAGTATTCACCAAATTCAGTGCAATTACCCTTTGATATTCCAATGAGAGACAGTATTCACCAAATTCAGTGCAATGAGAGACAGTATTCACCAAATTCAGTGTAATTACCCTTTGACATTCCAATGAGAGGCTGTGTTCACCAAATTCCAATGAGACACAGTATTCACAAAAGTCAGTGCAATTACCCTTTGATATTCCAATGAGAGACAGTAATCACCAAATTCAATGCAATTACCCTTTGATATTCCAATAAGAGACAGTATTCACCAAATTCAGTGCAATTACCCTTTGATATTCCCATGAGAGACAGTATATACCAAATTCAGTGCAATTACCCTTTGACATTCCAATGAGAGACACTATTCACCAAATTCAGTCCAATGAGAGACAGTATTCACCAAATTCAGAGCAATTACCCGTTGATATTCCAATGAGAGACTGTGTTCACCAAATTCAGTGCAATTACCCTGTGGGACACCCTGTTCTTGATCATAGAGAGCAATATTTGTGTCCTTTGATATTTCAATGAGAGACAGTATTCACCAAATTCAGTACAATTACCCTTTGATATTCCAATGAGAGACAGTATTCACCAAATTCAGTGCAATTACCCTTTGATATTCCAATGAGAGACAGTATTTACCAAATGCAGTGCAATTACCCTTTGATATTCCAATGAGAGACAGTATTCACCAAATTCAGTGCAATTACCCTTTGACATTCCAATTACATACAGTATTCACCTAAGTCAGTGCAATTACCCTTTGATATTTCAATGAGAGACAGTATTCACCAAATTCAGTGCAATTACCCTTTTTATATATAGGTTCGTGTTTTCATGAAATGTGCAGAATTTATAACAAATCCCGGGCTTCTCCAGACTTTCGGATGGGTCTTAAATGACTTAGCTGTTGGTAAGAGAGAGAGAGAGAGAGAGAGAGAGAGAGAGAGAGAGAGAGAGAGAGAGAGAGAGAGAGAGAGAGAGAGAGAGAGAGGACAGAAAACCGTTGAGTGCACAAGTTCTGCACTAAGTTTTTACTGTATTACTTCTTTTTACTCAAATCCAAATATAGATACTATTCCCAGACCATGCCTGAAATTTGTTCATGAATATCAGACTTTTATTAATGACCGGAGATATACGACGTAGACACTCTTGGTTAGCCTACTTTATGAACAGTGGTACAACCAGTGCTTCAGCTGAAGTGCACGACCCGCCGGATGCTTTTAGCTTTATGAGTGTTACCATATATGGGTATGGCGGCCATTTTGGTCATGTGACCTGGACATAAAATGGTTCCCCCAATAAATGCGCCTTATCGTAAGGAGCAAAAATATATCTTATACTTTAGTACTGTATTCTGAATCGTTTGCAGGATAAAATCCAACACAAAAGCATATGTGTCAAAGTTTGACCTAGGCACAAAGAAGGTCAAGGTCAACCCAGGGTCACCATTTTAGCAATTTATGATGGGCCTACGTTCCAGATGCTATTTATCAAGTTTCGTGGAAATCTGCACAGTGGTTCTGGAGAAGACTATTTTTGAAGGGTTTTTACCAAATATTGCTTGGCGGCCATTTTGGTCATGTGACCTGGACCCCATGAGGAAATTTTGGTTTCCCCATCCCGTAGAGGCTCCATATGAAATTTGACTTCAATCGGCCCAACGATTTCCGAGGAGAAGCAGTTCGAAAATTTTCACATTTTTCGCCTCGGCGAGGCTGTACTAAATGGAATGTAATATTTCGCAAGTTCATTGATAAGATCTAATTGATATTTATCAGTATGCCAAAAATTGTTTAAATATTCCAAGCGGTTAAGTCACTATCACCAATTTTCACAAACGGGTTACGGACGGACAGATAGACAGACCATATATGGCTTGGCGGCCATTTTGGTCATGTGTCCTGGACCCCATGAACAATTTTTGGTTTTCCCCATCCCATAGAGGCTCCATATGAAATTTGATTTCAATCGGCCCAACGGTTTCCGAGGAGAAGCAGTTCGAAAATTTTCACATTTTTCGCCTCGGCGAAGCTATACTAAATGGAATGTAATATTTCGCAAGTTCATTGGTTAGATCTCATTGATATCTATCAGTATGCCAAAAATTGTTTAAATATTCCAAGCGGTTAAGTCACTATCACCAATTTTCACAAACGGGTTACGGACGGACCAACAGACAAACCATATATGGATTGGCGGCCATTTTGGTCATGTGACCTTGACCCCATGAGCAAATTTTGGTTTCCCCCATCCCATAAAGGCTCCATATGAAATTTGACTTCAATCGGCCCAACGGTTTCCGAGGAGAAGCAGTTCAAAAATGTTCGAAAAATTTCACATTTTTCGCCTCGGCGAGGCTATACTAAATGGAATGTAATATTTCTCAAGTTCATTGGTTAGATCTCATTGATATCTATCAGTATGCCAAAAATTGTTTAAATATTCCAAGCGGTTAAGTAACTATCACCAATTTTCACAAACGGGTTACGGACGGACCCAAAGAAGGTCAAGGTCAACCCAGGGTCACCATTTTAGCAATTTATGATAGGCCTACATCCCAGATGCTATTTATCAAGTTTCGTGGAAATCTGCCCAGTGGTTCTGGAGAAGACTATTTTTGAAGGGTTTTTACCATATATGGCTTGGCGGCCATTTTGGTCATGTGACCTGGACCCCATGAGCAAATTTTGGTTTCCCTATCCCATAGAGGCTCCATATGAAATTTGACTTCAATCGGCCCAACGGTTTCCGAGGAGAAGCATTTCGAAAATTTTCACTTTTTTCGCCTCGGCGAAGCTATACTAAATGGAATGTAATATTTCGTAAGTTCATTGGTTAGATGTCATTGATATCTATCAGTATGCCAAAAATTGTTTAAATATTCCAAGCGGTTAAGTCACTATCACCAATTTTCACTTACGGGTTACGGACGGACAGACAGACAAACCATATATGGCTTGGCGGCCATTTTGGTCATGTGACCTTGACCCCATGAGCAAATTTTGGTTTTCCCCATCCCATAGAGGCTCCATATGAAATTTGACTTCAATCGGCCCAACGGTTTCCGAGGAGAAGCAGTTCAAAAATGTTCGAAAATTTTCACATTTTTCGCCTCGGCGAGGCTATACTAAATGGAATGTAATATTTCGTAAGTTCATTGGTTAGATCTCATTGATATCTATCAGTATGCCAAAAATTGTTTAAATATTCCAAGCGGTTAAGTCACTATCACCAATTTTCACAAACGGGTTACGGACGGACAGACAGAATGACAGACTGACAGATTGACAGAATGACAGAATGACACGGTGATTTTAGGGCACTCTTAGAAAAAACCGACTTCAGTCGGTTGCTTTTTCTGCGGGTCGTGCAATCTCGTGTGTTTTCAAATAATCTGTGCGGTCATACCTATTTTGCCGGTTTTGCTTCGAAATAAATCTGACTAACTACGTCACAAGTTGGTCTGGCTTGTTTGCTATAGTGCCTAAATTAAATATCTAAATTGGATCTTGTCAATTCTTTTCATCTTCATCAGAAGTATGTTAATTTTTTTTCTTTCTCGTCAATCTGTCAAGACAGCTTGATCAATGTATGATAAAATGTGAAATATTCCCAAGAGAGAAAATGCCTGAATTCTAAACGTTTTTATGTTGTGCAAAATTTTATTCTTGTTAATGGTACAAGGGGATTTTTTAATTGAACAGCAATGCGTGAGCCGGTGCGGCTACATCATCACAATGTAACTAGAATCGTGTCCATAGGGCACAGATGCCCCTGCTAACTGACATGTGACAGAGAATTGAATGTTATGAAACAGACAGTGTGAGTATAACATTTTTGACCTTCACCTTGGTGTGGACCTGTGTTTTGCGCATGGCACATTGTCTAACTCTTATAATGGCTTACAATTCTGCCAAGAAATTTCAAAATCGATCCTGGAATAAGAAAGTTATTGACTGGACACGGAAAAATACCTTTTTCGTCCTTTGGCTTCTACGTATGAACTTGACCTTGAAGGTAACGCGCGACACATCTTGCGTTAACCTGTCTGTCAGTTAATTTCAAAATACACTCAGGAATAAGAAAGTTAGTGGCCGGACACGATACAAAGACATCAATAGCGGAAAGCCAAAATGACAGTTACTTTTCCACAAAATGGTCAATTGGCTGTCCAAAACAAAAATATATAAGCGATACGCACACTCAAAGACAAACCTTGGAACGGTCAGTGAAAAGAATTTCACTGGAGTCTTAAATCGAATGTATGCGGCCGCAATCCTTGCCCTTGATTTCGTCTAGTTTTAGACAAATAATTTGTTCAGTCCGCACGAAGGCTTCCTAACTCATCAGTGCAACATCTACAAGAACATAAAAGTCATGCAATCACAGAGATGAAACAACGGTGAGGACTCGACAGCAAGAAACCACAGAAATGCTGGAGCGAAAGAAACTGTTAAACCCCGATGGGCCAAACCAGAGACAGAGCATCAGGTACCAACAAATATTACAGAACGCCGTGCAATTAAAGAGGGAAGCAGAGTTATCAACCGTGATTGGCTTATTACCATGCATATTCAGTCTGTCGTATAATGTTTATTTTGTACCCAAACGTTTTATATCGAAGAATGTTTTACGAAATTGGGTACTGAAATCATTTCAAGTGTATAATTTTTCTGAATTTATAGACTAAGTCACCATAAAATTCGGGCTCCCAGAAGAGATTAAGTCCAACATTGAATTTTGAAATTAAATCGGAATGACGTCTATAAAGCGTAGTATATGATACCGATGACACTGATTAAGAAGTTTAGCACTTAACAATTTAGTACGAGTGTTGAAGTCAGTTACATGCATAGACACTTTGGCAAATCGAATTAATTGCGAAATATAAACGCTATAGGTTGCCGCACGAGGAACATCACCATCCAAAAAAGGAAAATTTACAAAGTCAAAATCATCGCGTTTATAATGAATTTTGCAAACCCCTCTGCAATAGTCAGAGGTAAATCCAAAAACGGGGCCTCGGTATCAGAAGAATTTGCTTCATTTAATTGAAGATCTTCGGAGTACATTTGACTGATCAAACCCGAAATAGGTATTGTCAATATTTAATAAATCATCCAAATATCTAGAAGTCGAACAAAATGATACATTCCGGTTTAATGTTTGTTATGTTGGTGATTTTTCATGCTTCTTTCCCCCATTTAGTATACTGCTCGTTTTTAGTTATTTGGATGAGCCACAGTGAAAGTGAGGGTGCGGCTTGGGATCCCGTATAGTTAACTGAAAACCCACCAGTAATGGTGACTGACCGTCAAGTCGGTGCTTTGGCTGTGGTTCCTTCATGTCTTGAGTGGGTGGTTCTGATTCTTTTACTTTTCATATATGTTGTTACTTTGATTATTCTGATTCTCCCCCCTTGTTCATTTTGAGTTACGTTTGTCCTTCCAGTTTAATGTTTGTCATGTCGGCGATTCTGATTCTTTCCCCTATTTTGTATATTGCTCCTTTTTAGTTAGGTTTGGATATTCTGAACACATGTTTGGGATGAAGTTGCTGACTCGGTTTGCCTGTTGTCCGTTTTGTTTACTGTCGTCGCTCCATGTTTCGACTTCTTTCCCTAGCGATATTGTGGGAAGAATAATGGATCTGACTGTACCAGTTCCTGATAGTTTCTCTTTTTATTATTCAATGAATTTAGATTGGTTTTCAACTGAACAAAGAAAAGAATTTAGATTGGTTTTCAACTGAAAAAAGAAAACATCATGAAGTCTCTTTCATAACAAAAAAAGAAAGAACAGGGGTGCGCAATTCGTATCCACCGGAATACCCACAAATTGTCTAAATAATTTAGCACCAAATCTTATGTAAATATTGCCAAGTAGAACGGTGAGAGCTTCGCACTTTTTCTGAAAAGACCAAAATGTATAATTTTTACAATCTTCAGAAGTGAACGATAAAAGCAATCTTCCCTATGTCATTAGAGTTTTTCTTTTATAAGATGATTATATGAGGAAGTGTAGTGTAAAGGGTGGGAAAATCATAAGTGGACAGGCTTGAAGAACGAAAACATCTGGATTTCAATTTATTTAAAACAAATATTTTTTATACATTAAACGGATTTCTCCCTGATCCTACAATATTTAATCAAATTTTTTTATGGCTGTGTGTGTGTGACTTCGGGTTAAACGTCGCTTTTAGCAATTTTTCAGTCATATCACGACGGTGTCTGGTTGCGTCAGGGAGCCCAATGCTCACTTTTATGGTGCTGCCTCACTGAAGTATCATGTCCCAGACAAATTACATGGTACCACACCCAGTCACATTATCCTGACACTGGGTCGACCAGTCCTAGCTCTACCCCGTAAATCTGAGTGCCAAGCGTGTAGCAGCTAGTACCATTCTTAACGACTTTGGTATGTCGCGGCTCGGGATCGAACCCGTGACCTCCCGTTCCCCGGAGCGGACACTCTACCAACTGAGCTATCGGGGCCGGTTTTTTATGGCTGTAAAACATGAAGTTAATACTTAAGAATGTTCAGTGGTGAAACAAGATCTTGAATTCGCAGAAAAAAAACGTGCTTTCTTTGGTCTTTTATGAATTTTAGGTAACCAATATAACGTAGGAATCTTGTCTTGGCTTTATGTAACACATACAGTAAACTTGGTGGCTGAATGACAAATGTGGTCATCAAATACAGCCCTTAGTAAGGGCCATCTGAAAATCAGTTATTAGTGGTCCGAAAGTACCATTACATTTGGCGCCATGACGTCATGTTGTTTTTCTGTTGTTGTTTTTTTGTTTGAAAAAATGAAAAATAATTAATTACGTTTATCATCAACGTTGAAAAATCATTCTGAGGCAAAAATCAAGTGGAGAATCTGAAAATATACTCGCCGGTGTGTATATCTTGTGGAGAATCTCGTTTTTTTTTTTTTCAAGAAATTATCTCTTTTCGATTTCGCCGAAACGGAGAAGTAGCTACGTCGAAGGGACACTCAGTAGAAGAAGTGGATTTGTGTACTGAACCCGAATATTATTCATTCCTTTGGATAAAGGTAATTGAAATTTTGGAAATTTGAAAATACTCCAAAATAATGTCTGACTGTCCGCACTATCTTATGAACACTTGAAACTCAATTATACCCAAGTATCTGCTAGTTAGGTGAAACCTGGGATAGTCACTGAAACTGTACAAAACTACCTTTAGTTTATATCCATTTGTATTGTAAAATGGATAAATCGCCGAGAAAAGTACAGAGCTCTTATACTTTTAGCAGTTTTGAGGAATGGGGAAGGGCTACACTAGATGCTGTTGCCCTCAGTTCTAGTTCAGGAGAATCAACAGACGGAAGCTCAACGCGGATGGAATTCAATGAAGGATGCTCCAGCAGTCAGGAGTACACTGATATGAGCGACGGAAGCACTACAATACTTGAGTCTCAGTCAACTGTCCCTCTAGATGTGTCAGCCGCACCAGGGTATGGCGACCCGCTTGAAGGGATATATTACGGGATAGAAACAGACGACGGCTGTACAAGTTAACTTTTGTTTCAAGGGTTTTCTACACCCTATTTCGGAATAAAATACAGTCAGATTTTTCAATCAAGGGTGATTGTAATGAAATGAAATACACAAAGCCCGGTACGAGACCAGCTAGTGGAAGTAGAAGCCAGACGTACATTGTAGATAATCAACAGTCAAGACAAAGTACCGACATTCTGGAAGGGTTTGATCTGAGCCAAGAGAGGGGCTATCTGCCAGATCGGCCATTAAATCTGGACAAGCACAAACATATCCAAAGACAGTTTACGCTTCGTCAGCTGTCATCACCACGGAAAGAAACGAACAGAAAAACTTCGACTTTTAATGACGGACAACAACACATGGCAGATCTATGGGTTTTCAACAGAATGCGCCTCAAACTGCTTTTTTACGATCGGGATGGACTGCCAGCCAGTCTGTAGATACTTTTCCGATGACGGCATTCATTTAACCCATTCAGGTATCAAGCGTTTACTGGTTGCAATGCACACTTCAACTGCTCTAGTCGAGGATTTCAAGTTATGCGTCTTTTGACCATCAAAGGCTTTTCGAAGAGATAATCTTGCAAATGGCGGTGGGGGTATACTTGTATATGTAAGAACGGATATAAAAGTTAAGCGCAGGCTTGATTTGGAAACAAATGACATTGCATGTATCTGGTTGGAAATTACACAAGTTAAGGGAAAACCTTTTTTTTAAGGCCTCCTGATTCTAGAACAGAATATTAATGATAGATTCGAAGATTTTATAGATAATGCCTCAAAAGAAGACAAAGAAATATTTTTACTTGGGGATTTAATAATTTGTAATATGATAAAGCAGACACGGAATGGCAAAACTTAACGTTATCCTTGGGTCTTTCTCAATTGATATCACAACCAACACGTGTCATAAATAGTTCTCAAACATTACTTGATCACATATATACAAGTATTGAGATAAATATTTCACAGGTGTGTGTAAATAAACTCATATTAAGTGATCATTTTGTTATTTTTGGAAATCGTAAACTAAATTCTTGTGTACATAAGCATTCTCATCAAACCATTAAATATCGATCTTTCAAAACATTAAATGGCCCAAACGGAGTCTAACTGTTGTTTTTCTTTTGCTACAGCATTTCAGTGGTTTCTTGCTGTCGAGTCCTCACCGTTGTCTCACCTCTGTGGTTCTTTGATTATTTGTGTTCATGGAGATGTTGCACTGATGAGTTAGGAGGCCTCCATGCGGACTGAACAAATTATTTGTCTAAATCGCGACGGAAGTAAGGGCGAGAATCGCGACGGAAGTAAGGGCGAGGATTGTGGCCACGTAAAATCGATTCAAGCCCCCCCCCCACCCCAGTGGAAATCTTTCCACTGACTGTTCCAAGGCGGTTCTTCTGTGACGATTTATTTATGTTGTTGTTTGTTACTTACTGTGTGTATCACTTGTGTTTTTTATTTTGGATGGCCATTTTGTGGGAAAGTAACTGTCCTTATGGCCTTCCTTTGTTTTTAGGTTTCCATTATGGTCTGGTCGCTTAATGTTTGTGTTTCTTTCCCTTTGGTGTCTTTGGTGGGTCGAGTAAGTTAATTGTATCGATTCCATATCTTTGTTTTACTTCTACTTTTTCTTTCATAATCGATTTAGCTCCAGTCCCTTGGGAAGTTTTTGTTTGTTTGATTTGAGGTTTAATGTCCCCGTCAACACTGTAAAGGTCATTTTGGAGACGTTGCTTCCAGTTTTGTGGGACTTTGATGGGTGGAGTAAGTTAATTGTATCGATTCCTGATCTTTGTTTTACTTCTACTTTTACCCGACATTGAGATGAAATAACATCTCGAGCCCTGTCGTCCAATGTAACCAATAAGCACGGACGGTCCGACACTCACACCGCTTTGCCTGGGCAGGCTAAGATCCCCTAAGCGGTTTACCAGTACTCGTGTGTGGGTCGGATTCAGCTCTGCGTAGAAGCATCATGGAGCCCATATATTTCATCCAGGTCTTATGGGCGGGGAAGTTTTAAGCTGCTCTGATGATGTCGATGAAATGGTTGAAATGTGGAATGCTTTATTGTTTTAGGTTGTTAACAAATATGCACCTTTGAGGGAACATAGAGTCATGAAACAAAAACAACCTGAATAGCTCACTTCAGAAATATTAGACAAAATTAACGAGAGAAATATTAAAAAATAAATGGAAAACAAAATGAGTATGTTTTATTAAGAAATAAAGTGTCTTCTATGATAAGGTCATCTAAACGAGGGGTATATAAATAAAAAATTGAAGAAGGAAAAGACGATCCACGCACAGTTGGAAAATTTTTAGAGAATTCGGAGTAACTAGTAAAACAACAAATAAGGAAACTATTTTAGGAATTAAAGATAGTGACATATTGCTTTCTGATAATCATGAAATGGCTAATGTCTTCAACAGATACTTTGTAAATGTAGCTTCAAAACTTAAGGAACCTATTGAGCATTCAGAATTTCAATATATAAAAGATTACGTGGGTTCAAAGGTACCAAAGGACAGCTGCTTTGCAATACCGAATGTGACACACTCGTTTGTTAAAAACTTTCTTGTAAGCCTTGATGCGAATAAGGCAAAATGCCTTGATTGTATAGGTCCAAGACTTTTGAAAATTGCTCCTGATATTTTGAGTGCAAGTATAACTTTTCTGATTAACAAAATTTAAGAGAGTGGCATATTCCCGAAAACCTGAAAAAAAAAAGCAAAAGTTAATCCAATTTTTAATGATGGTCCAAAGGACGAAGTTAACAATTACAGACCAATTTCAATACTTCCAACAATTTCTAAATTGATTGAGAAATGGGTTCGTGATAAACTTATGTCTTTCCTTAATTCTTATAGTCTATTGCGTAAGCAATAAAGCGAATTTCGAAAAGGACATTCTACTGAATCTTCATTAGTATTAATGATTGATACATGGCTAAAAGCAATTAATGATGGTTAATTGGTAGGTACGGTAATGGTAGATTTTCGCAAAGCTTTCGACCTCGTGGATCATAATATTCTTTTACAGAAACTAAAACTCTATAAACGTGACGAGAATTCTATATCATGCTTTGATTCTTATTTGTGTAATAGAGCACAGGTAGTATCTATTAATAATGAGTATCAGAAAGTGAAAACATAATCTATGGCGTTCCGCAAGGTTCAATTTTAGACCCCCTTATGTTTTTATTATTTATTAACGACCTGCCTCTGGTGCTTAAGAATTTCGTCTCATCAACAGACTTATATGCTGATGATACTACTATTTGTGACATACAAACAAATTTGCAAACTCTTCAAACTAACCTTCAAACATCTCTTGAATTGCTTGAAAAGTGGTGTAGGGAAAATGGCATGGTGATAAACATTGAAAAACTAAGGTGATGATCATAACAAGTAGACAAACAAGAGGGCCCAATGGCCCTATATCGCTCACCTGTGTACCAGAAAAAAGTGTAGGAGACCACTTGACATTGCTACATACTAAATATCTGAGATCTGGACCTTATGGCTTTGGAGAAGAAGTTTTTTTATTTTTTTTCCAGTATAAGTCCATAGGTCAATTTTGACCCAAAAGGCATGGCTGACAGGATTTATGTAGGCGACCATTTTATGTTGCTATATACTAAATATCTAAGGTTCGTACTTCATGGTTTCAGAGAAGAATATTTTTGAAGCTTTTTTAGCTCACCTGGGCCGAAGGCTCCAGGGGAGCTTTTAGTATAACTGGTCATCCGCAGTCCGTCGTCTGTCCGTCACCACCTTTGACCAGTTATATCTCTGCAGCCTGCAGGCTGATCTCAATCATTTCTTATCTGTAGCATGCCTTGGGTGGGGCAACGAAGAATTTAGCTTTTTTATCAAAATTGAATAAAAACTTTGGTTGCTATGGCAATTCCAATTTCCCATAGACTTACAATGGAAAATGCTTGTCATCACCGTAACACCTTCAGTTTTGATCGGATCTTTCTAAAACTTATATGTAAGGTGGCTGAGGATAAAAGCTCGGATGAGTTCGAAAACCGGCCTATTTATTATAGAGTTACATCCCTTTGATTGCTGAAAATGCAGATATTTGACCTTGTCATCACCGTAGCCCCTTCAGTTTTGTTCGGATCTTTCCGAAACTTATATGTAAGGTGGCTGGGGATAAAATCTTGTATGAGTTCGAAAACCGGCCAAGTCGGCCCATTAATGATAGAGTTACGTCCCTTTGATTGCTGAAAATGCCGATTTTTGACCTTGTCATCACAATAGCCCCTTCAGTTTTGATCGGATCTTTCTGAAACTTATATGTAAGGTGACTGTGGATGAAAGCTCGGATGAGTTCGAAAACCGGCCAAGTCGGCCTATTAATTATAGAGTTACATCCCTTTGATTGCTGAAAATGCAGATATTTGACCTTGTCATCACCGTAGCCCCTTCAGTTTTGTTCGGATCTTTCCGAAACTTATATGTAAGGTGGCTGGGGATAAAATCTTGGATGAGTTCGAAAACCAGCCAAGTTGGTCCATTTATCACAGAGTAACGTCCCTTTGATTGCTGAAAATGACGATTTTTGACCTTGTCATCACCGTAGCCCTTTCAGTTTTGATTGGATCTTTCTGAAACTTATATGTAAGGTGGTTGGGGATAAAACCTTGGATGAGTTCAAATACGGGCCAAGGTGGCCTATTTATCATAGAGTTAGGTCCCTTTGATTGCTGAAAATGTTGATTTTTGACCTTGTCATCACTGTAGCTCCTTCAGTTTTGATCAGATCTTTCCGAAACTTATATGTAAGTTGGCTGGGGATAAACCTTGGATGAGTTTGAAAAAAACGGCCAAGCTGGTCCATTTATCACAGAGTAACGTCCCTTTGATTGCTGAAAATGATGATTTTTGACCTTGTCATCACCGTAGCCCTTTCAGTTTTGATAGGATCTTTCTGAAACTTATATGTAAGGTGGCTGGGGATAAAACCTTGGATGAGTTCGAATACCGGCCAAGGTGGCCTATTTATCATAGAGTTAGGTCCCTTTGATTGCTGAAAATGTTGATTTTTGACCTTGTCATCACTGTAGCTCCTTCAGTTTTGATCAGATCTTTCTGGAACTTATATTTAAGGTGGCTGGGGATAAAACCTTGAATGAGTTCGAAAACCGGCCAAGTCGCCCCATTTACCATATAGTTATGTCCCTTTGATGGCTGAAAATGTCAATTTTTGACCTTGTCATCACCCTAGCCCCTTCAGTTTTGATCGGATATTTCTGAAACTTATATGTAAGGTGGCTGGGGATAAAACCTTCGAGGAGTTCGAATACCAGCCAAGATGGCATATTTATCATAGAGTTAGGTCCCTTTGATTGCTGAAAATGTTGATTTTTGACCTGATTATTACTGTAGCCCCTTCAGTTTTGATCGGATCTTTCTGAAGCTTTTATGTAAGGTGGCTGGGGATAAAACTTCGGATGAGTTTGAGAACCGGCCAAGTCCCCCCATTTACTACATGTATATAGTTATGTCCCTTTGATGGCTGAAAATGTCGATTTTTGACCTTGTCAACACCGTAGCCCCTTCAGTTTTGATCAGATCTTCATGAAACTTATATGTTTGGTGACTGGGGATAAAACCTAGGATGAGTTCGATTACCGGCCAAGTTGGCCCATTTATCATAGATATACGTCCCTTTGATTGCTGAAAATGACGAATTTTGACCTTGTCATCACCGTAGCCCTGTCAGTTTTGATTGGATCTTTCTAAAACTTATATGTAAGGTGGCTGGGGATAAATCCTTGGATGAGTTCAAATACGGGCCAAGGTGGCCTAGTTATCATAGAGTTAGGTCCCTTTGATTGCTGAAAATGTTGATTTTTGACATTGTCATCACTGTAGCTCCTTCAGTTTTGATCAGATCTTTCTGAAATTTATATGTTAGGTGACTGGGGATAAACCTTGGATGAGTTTGAAAAAAAAACGGCCAAGCTGGTCCATTTATCACAGAGTAACGTCCCTTTGATTGCTGAAAATGACGATTTTTGACCTTGTCATCACCGTAGCCCTTTCAGTTTTGATAGGATCTTTCTGAAACTTATATGTAAGGTGGCTGGGGATAAAACCTTGGATGAGTTCGAATACCGGCCAAGGTGGCCTATTTATCATAGAGTTAGGTCCCTTTGATTGCTGAAAATGTTGATTTTTGACCTTGTCATCACTGTAGCTCCTTCAGTTTTGATCAGATCTTTCTGGAACTTATATTTAAGGTGGCTGGGGATAAAACCTTGGATGAGTTCGAAAACCGGCCAAGTCGCCCCATTTACTATATAGTTATGTCCCTTTGATGGCTGAAAATGTCAATTTTGACCTTGTCATCACCGTAGCCCCTTCAGTTTTGATCGGATCTTTCTGAAACTTATATGTAAGGTGGCTGGGGATAAAATTTCGGATGAGTTCTAAAACCGGCCAAGTTGGTCCATTTATCACAGAGAAACGTCCCTTTGATTGCTGAAAATGACGATTTTTGACCTTGTCATCACCGTAGCCCCTTCAGTTTTGATAGGATATTTCTGAAACTTATATGTAAGGTGGCTGGGGATAAAACCTTCGAGGAGTTCGAATACAAGCCAAGATGGCATATTTATCATAGAGTTAGGTCCCTTTGATTGCTGAAAATGTTGATTTTTGACCTAATTATTACTGTAGCCCCTTCAGTTTTGATCGGATCTTTCTGAAGCTTATATGTAAGGTGGCTGGGGATAAAACTTCGGATGAGTTTGAGAACCGGCCAAGTCCCCCCATTTACTATATAGTTATGTCCCTTTGATGGCTGAAAATGTCGATTTTTGACCTTGTCATCACCGTAGCCCCTTCAGTTTTGATCAGATCTTCATGAAACTTATATGTATGGTGACTGGGGATAAAACCTAGGATGAGTTCGATTACCGGCCAAGTTGGCCCATTTATCATAGATATACGTCCCTTTGATTGCTGAAAATGCCGATTTTTGACCTTGTCATCACCATAGCCCCTTCAGTTTTGATAGGATCTTTCTGAAACTTATATGTAAGGTGGCTGGGGATAAAATCTCGTATGAGTTTGAAAACAGGCCAAGTCAGCCCATTTATCGTAGAGTTATGTCCCTTTAATGGCTGAAAATGTTGATTTTTGACCTTGTCATAACCGTAGCCCCTTCAGTTTTGATCAGATTTTTCTGTAACTTATATTTAAGGTGGCTGGGGATAAAACCTCGGATGGGTTCGAAAACTGGCCAAGTCGGCCCATTTATCTTAGAGTGACATCCCTTTGATTGCTAAAAATGCCAAATTTTGACCTTGTCATCACCGTAGCCCCTTCAGTTTTGATCGGATCGTTCTGAAACTTATATGTAAGGTGGCTGGAAATAAAACCTTGGATGAGTTTGAATACTGGCCAAGTCGGCACATTTATCATAGAGTTACGTGCCTTTGATTGCTTAAAAATGCCTATTTTCGACCTTGTTAGCACTGCTGCCCCCTTCAGTTTTGATCAGATCTTCATGAAACTTACATACAAACAAGTCAGGCAGAAAAGCTCGGAGGAGTTTGAAAACTCGTGAGGTTTGCCTATTTGTCACAGAGTAACATCCCTTTGATTGCAGCAGTTAATTGCTTATTTTTGAACTTGTCATCACCATAACCTCATCAGTTTATATCGGATCTTCTTAGCAAGTCAGGAATAAAAGCTTGAATGTGTTTGAAAACTGGTGAGGTCAGCCTATTTATCATAGAGTTACATTCTACTTGATTTGCAGAAATTGCTTACCCTTTCATCACCATGTCCTTCCATTAATCCTTCAGTAAAGGTTGGCACTTCCTGAAACTTTGAATCTGTTAGCTCAGGTGAGCGATACAGGACCAGCTTGGTCCTCTTGTTTTTTCTAGTATAAATTTATTGGAGTTAAGAAGCCACAGGATTTGGCCAATTTGAACCCCAGGGGCAAGACTCAGGCAGGATTCATGAAGGCAACCACTCCACATGAAATACCAAAGCTCTGGGCCTTATGGTTTCAGAGAAGAATATTTTTGAAGTTTTTTTTTTTCCATTTTAAGCTTTTTTTCCATTTTAAGTCCATCCATGGTAGCTAATGGGCCATGGGTGTGGCCAATTCCGACCCAAGGGGCATGATTGGCAGGATTTATGTAGGTTACCACTGGCCACTGCTACATGGTAAATATCTAAGCTCTAGGCCCTGTGGTTTCAGAGAAGAAGATTTTTTAAGCTTTTTTCCATTATGAGTCTATGGGAGCTAAGGGGCCACAGGGCGTGGCCCATTTGGACCCCCAAGGGCATGATTGGCAGGATTTATGTAGGTGACCACTTGCCGTTGCTACATGGTAAATATCTAAGCTCTGGGTCCTGTGGATTCAGAGAAGAAGTTTTTTTAAGTTTTTTTTTCAATTATGAGTCTATGGGAGCTAAGGGGCCGCAGGGCGTGGCCAATTTGGACCCCAAGGGCATGATTGGCAGGATTTATGTAGGTGACCACTTGCCGTTGCTATATGCTAAATACTAAGCTCTTGGCCCTGTGGTTTCAGAGAAGAAGATTTTTTAAGCTTTTTTCCATTATGAGTCTATGGGAGCTAAGGGGCCGCAGGGCGTGGCCCATTTGGACCCCAAGGGCATGATTGGCAGAATTTATGTAGGTGACCACTTGCCGTGTGGTTTCAGAGTAGAAGATTTTTGAAGCTTTTTCCATTAGGAGTCTATGGGGGTAAGGGGCCACAGGCATGGCCCATTTGGACCCCAGGGGCATGATTGGCAGGATTTATGTAGGTGAACACTTGAAATTGTTACAAGCTAAATATCTAAGCTCTGGGCCCTGTGGCTTCAGAGAAGAAGATTTTTAAACCTTTGTTTCCATTATGAGTCTATCGGAGCTAAGAGGGTCCCAGGGTTTGGCCCATTTGGTTCCCAGGGGCATGATTGGCAGGATTTATGTAGGTGAACAGTTATCATTGCCACATGCTAAATATCTAAGCTCAGGGCCCTGTGGTTTCAGAGAGGAAGATGTTTGAAGCTTTTTTTCCATAATGAGTCTATGGGAGCTAAGGGGCCCCGGGACGTGGCCCATTTGGACCCCAGGGGCATGATTGGCAGGAATTATGTAGGTTACCACTTGCCGTTATTACATGCTAAATATCTGAGCTCTGTGGTTTCAGAGAAGAAGCCTTTTTTCCATTATGAGTCTATAGGAGCTAAGGGGCCCCGGGGCGTGGCCCGTTTGGACCCTGGGGGCATGATTGGCAGGAATTATGTAGGTGACCACTTGCCGTTGCTACCCGCTAAATATCTAAGCTCTGGGCCCTGTGCTTTCAGGGAAGAAGATTTTTGAAGCTTTTTTTTCCATTATGAGTCTATGGGAGCAAAGGGGCCCCGGGGTGTGGCCCATTTGGAACCCGGGGACATGATTGGCAGGAATTATGTAGGTGTCTACCTGCCATTGCTACATGCTAAATATCTAAGCTCTGGGCCCTGTGGTTGCAGGGAAGAAGCTTTTTGAAGCTTGTTTTTTCCATTATGAGTCAATGGGAGCCAAGGGGCCCCAGGGCGTGGCCCATTTGGACCCCAGGGGCATGATTGGCAGGATTTATGTAGGTTACCACTTGCCGTAATTACATGCTAAATATCTGAGCGCTGTGGTTTCAGAGAAGAAGCTTTTTTTCCATTATGAGTCTATAGGAGCTAAGGGTCCCGGGGCGTGGCCCGTTTGGATCCCGGGGGCATGATTGGCAGGATTTATGTAGGTGACCACTTGCCGTTGCTACATGGTAAATATCTAAGCTCTGGGTTCTGTGGATTCAGAGAAGAAGATTTTTTAAGTTTTTTTTTTCCATTATGAGTCTATGGGTGCTAAGGGGCCGCAGGGCGTGGCCCATTTGGACCCCAAGGGCATGATTGGCAGGATTTATGTAGGTGACCACTTGCCGTTGCTATATGCTAAATACTAAGCTCTTGGCCCTGTGGTTTCAGAGAAGAAGATTTTTTAAGCTTTTTTCCATTATGAGTCTATGGGAGCTAAGGGGCCGCAGGGCGTGGCGCATTTGGACCCCAAGGGCATGATTGGCAGAATTTATGTAGGTGACCACTTTCCGTCTGGTTTCAGAGTAGAAGATTTTTGAAGCTTTTTCCATTAGGAGTCTATGGGGGTAAGGGGCCACAGGCATGGCCCATTTGGACCCCAGGGGCATGATTGGCAGGATTTATGTAGTTGAACACTTGAAATTGTTACAAGCTAAATATCAAAGCTCTGGGCCCTGTGGCTTCAGAGAAGAAGATTTTTAAACCTTTTTTTCCATTATGAGTCTATCGGAGCTAAGAGGGTCCCAGGGTTTGGCCCATTTGGTTCCCAGGAGCATGATTGGCAGGATTTATGTAGTTGAACAGTTATCATTGCCACATGCTAAATATCTAAGCTCAGGGCCCTGTGGTTTCAGAGAAGAAGATGTTTGAAGCTTTTTTTCCATAATGAGTCTATGGGAGCTAAGGGGCCCCGGGACGTGGCCCATTTGGACCCCAGGGGCATGATTGGCAGGAATTATGTAGGTTACCACTTGCCGTTATTACATACTAAATATCTGAGCCCTGTGGTTTCAGAGAAGAAGCTTTTTTTCCATTATGAGTCTATAGGAGCTAAGGGGCCCCGGGGCGTGGCCCGTTTGGACCCCGGGGGCATGATTGGCAGGAATTATGTAGGTGACCACTTGCCGTTGCTACCCGCTAAATATCTAAGCTCTGGGCCCTGTGCTTTCAAGGAAGAAGATTTTTGAAGCTTTTTTTCCCATTATGAGTCTATGGGAGCAAAGGGGCCCGGGGTGTGGCCCATTTGGAACCCGGGGACATGATTGGCAGGAATTATGTAGGTGTCTACTTGCCATTGCTACATGCTAAATATCTAAGCTCTGGGCCCTGTGGTTGCAGGGAAGAAGCTTTTTTAAGCTTTTTTTCCATTATGAGTCTATGGGAGCTAAGGGGCCCCAGGGCGTGGCCCATTTGGACCCCAGGGGCATGATTGGCAGGATTTATGTAAGTTACCACTTGCCGTTATTACATGCTAAATATCTGAGCTCTGTGGTTTCAGAGAAGAAGCTTTTTTCCATTATGAGTCTATAGGAGCTAAGGGGCCCCGGGGCGTGGCCCGTTTGGATCCCGGGGGCATGATTGGCAGGAATTATGTAGGTGACCACTTACCGTTGCTACATGCTAAATGTTTAAGCTCTGGGCCATGTGGTTTCAGAGAAGAAGATATTTTAAATTTTTCCCATTATAAGTCTATAGGAGCTAAGGGGCCCCAAGGCGTGGTCCGTTTGGAACCCAGGGGCATGACTGGCAGTAATTATGTAGATGACCACTTGCCGTTACTACATGCTAAATATATAAGCTCTGGGCCCTGTGGTTTCAGAGAAGAAGATTTTTGAAGCTTTTTTTCATTATGAGTATGGGAGCGAAGGGGCCCCGGGGCGTGGCCCATTTGGAACCCAGGGGTATGACTGGCAAGAATTATGTAGATGACCACTTGCCGCAACTACATGCTAAATATATAAGCTCTGGGCCATGTGGTTTCACAGAAGAAGATTTTTGAAGCTTTTTTCCATTATGAGTCTATAGGAGCTAAGGGGCCCCGGGGCGTGGTCTATTTGCTCCCCAGGGGCATGATTGGCAGGAATGATGTAGGTCACCACTTGCCATTGCTACATGCTAAATATCTAAGCTCTTGGCCCTGTGGTTTCAGAGAAGAAGATTTTTGAAGCTTTTTTCCATTATGAGTCTATATGAGCTAAGGGGCCCCGGGGCGTGGTCCGTTTGGACCCCAGGGGCATGATTGGCAGGAATTATGTAGGTGACCACTTGCCATTACTACATGCTAAATATATAAGCTCTGGGCCCTGTGGTTTCAGAGAAGAAGATTTTTGAAGTTTTTTTTCAATTATGAGTCTATGGGAGCGAAGGGGCCCGGGGCGTGGCCCATTTAGAACCCAGGGGCATGATTGGCAGAAATTATGTAGGTGACCACTTGCCATTGCTACACTAAATATATAAGCTCTGGGCCCTGTGGTTTCAGAGCAGAAGATTTTTGAAGCTATTTTTCCATTATGAGTCTATGGGTGCGAAGGGGCCCCGGGGCGTAGCCTATTTAAAACCCAGGGGCATGAATGGCAGGAATTATGTAGGTGACCACTTGCCATTGCTACATGCTAAATATCTAAGCTCTGGGCCCTGTGGTTTCAGAGAAGAAGATTTTTGAAGCTTTTTTCCATTATGAGTCTATGGGAGCTAAGGGGCCCCGGGGCGTGGCCCATTTGGCACCCACGGGCATGATTGGCAGGAATTATGTAGTTGACCACTTGCCCTTGCTACATGCTAAATATCTAAGCTCTGGGCCCTGTGGTTTCAGAGAAGAAGATTTAAAAAAAAATTCCCTTTATAAGTCTATGGGAGCTATATGTTGCCATGGCAACCAGAATTCAATCTGATCAGCCCAAAAAACTTATGCAGCCTTTCCCCCTACCTAATGATGCTTCACATGAAATTTGATCAAGATTGGCCGTGGGGTATTAGAGATATAGTTATTTGAAATTGTTGACGACGCACGCACGCACGCACGACAAAGTGATCCCAAAAAAGTGATCCCAAAAGCTCACCTCGTCACTACGTGACACGTGAGCTAAAAAGAGCTAGTTTAAATAACCTTCATCTCCTTTTGAAACATAATAACCTTGATTTAAAGGTGCATTATTGAGCTGTCGGAAAAAAAGTGCTTAATTTTTTTTTTACATATATCGGGTATTTTTTGTTTAAATAATACAAATGAATGAGTTTTATGTAATATTGCGAACAATTATGATCACAGGTTAAGTTTTATGAGACGGTTTTCCTAACTATGCTACGAACA
>OY757018.1:54861203-54960814 GCA_963580285.1 Lucinisca nassula | reverse complement strand
CATTCTCCTTGGCCCGAATTCTCCTAGGTCAAATCGTTCGGGCCAAATCGTCCTAGATCCATAGTGTATGTGTATGTGTGTGTTGGGCGGGGGGGGGGGGGGGGGGGAAGGGAGAACATTGCTAGTACCACAGCAATGCGCATGCCAAGACAATGCACACAAACTTTGAACGTTTCCTAACGATCACATTTGGTGCTTTAAACTATATAGGACTAATTATTAATATCGGAAAACCTAATCTGAGATGGAAATTTACTAGTGCTACTACCATACAACAACCATTTTCCCCGGAAATTTTTGTGTCTTATCATATGCGTTGCACCCATTGCCTTGCCTGGGGGCGTTGTATTCAAAATTGAACTAGGATTTCTCACTGTGTGCCTTCTAAATTCAAATTTTCCTTAAATCGTATTTGCAACAGTCCGATTTATCATGTGTATGTCTACAACCAACAAAAAAGTGCATGTCATCTTCCCAGAAGAGCGTTTCATGTAAAATAATGAGATTTCGCGGTGGAGTAGCTCCATTGTGTCCGGTTCTCCGTTTGACTGGCTGTAACTGTCGAATTCGGACCATCGAAGATAAATTTGTGAATAATATGTGTCTTCCGTAAAGCTAATGTGAGCAGCCGTATTGATAAGTAACCCTAACAAGAGATCTAGAACAACAACAAACCTGCACATGTGATACCTATTCCGCCATTTTCTTTTTTATCCTGAGCGGAAAAATTTCCTTATCCGGTGTGTTTGTTCCTTACCCTGCGCGCTTGCCTTTACCAGTGTGGTCCTGCTCATCTGACTTTTGCCTATATATAACTTTTAGTGGATTTAAAAGGAATTTGATTCCACAGATCATTGCCTTCATTTTTAATTTGTCAATGTGATGCATACATGTATATAGAGCATAGACATTCATTCACAGACAAATTATAAATGCTTTTACTAGAAAAAAATCAGGTCAACAAGTCTGTGCAATGAATATCCCTCTTAACCTCACCTTATACAGAGAAAAGTGTGGTTTTATGGGGGTATTGATTAATTTTCTTACTTTTTAATGACATATTCCATCTGTCTATTCTTGCTGTGCTGCACGTTTAAAGTAATCAGGCTTTTTCTTCCGGCTTTGACCGCCATAGAAATATGAGTCCGCACAAAATGTAGTCCGGTTTGGCGCAGTAATCAAAATTGTACAAGCGTATTAGTTATCCTGTAAGCGTAATACAAACTTTTGAAGCAGACGACTTGACGATTCAGCATTTCATATGAATCAGCTGCATCATGCGACGGGTTTGGCGAAGACTGTACATGTATACCCAGATCAGTGCGGCGTCTGCTCAGCTGTCTGCTCACGTTTTATACTGTTTTCTATCAGTGCTGTCAATATTTAATCCTTAAAGACCAGCCTGCTGTTGGACCAGGTCAGCTGTAGACAAGAATATAAATGGGGTTTCTTTCTGACTTTCGAGGTCAAGTTTAGGTCAGTTACAACTTAGGTGTATATTGACTTTGCCTGGAGAAATTGAAAAGAAAGGCTGTCCCTTTCAGCCCTGGAATATGGTACAGATACTTAGTGTAGGTCCTGTGACATAATTCTAGGTGCCAAGTATTTTGCAGAATGGACGAGCCCCACTTCAGTGATGGAAGAGTGCACTACAGAAACCCAAGGCAGTGAATAAAACAAAGCACTGACAACACTCATGCCGATTGTCTCTAAATGCAGGCTGGTCATGAACGGGGACTTGGACTGATTCGTTTAAACATAAGATCTTAGTAACTAATGCAAAAAAGTGTAGAACAAGATCAGCACCGTGTTGTGTGGCTTTTGAACTGAGTTTACATTGCTTGCCAGATCCAACATTTGATTCATGTGCAGATTTTACAGATAACACTTACATGTACCCAACACTGACAAACGACACGGCTATGTTTGGGTTGATTGTTTGGCGTTCGACCCGAAGTTGATAATAAGAAAAGTGCTTCAGTGCTAATGTCTACGTGACTATCACTGACTTGTCAGAATAACTTTTTGTCTTGTAGAAAATAGCCGCAGTGAGATCGGGGTATTCCATAAGACGGAAGAGGGTTATCCTGGAATCATAGGCTGCGCTTGGCAAACAGTGTAGACCAAGATCAGATGCTGTCGAACGCGTCTTCTTATCAAAATCTTCACTATTTGTTTGGAATTTCAGAGTTAAATGAAACAGTTTAAATCTCAGCCCAGGCCTATTACTCCAACCTACACCCCACACTCTCAGTGCTTTGATTCGGAAACCAAGGCACCATGCCCTTAAGCTAAAAAGGTTAAATCAATCAACCGTGACGTCTGGTTACCAGTCCGGCCACGTCGATCCTGTGCACCACCTCACACCAGAACGGGTAGAAACCACATGTTCAGGATCAAACTTTTGATGTGTAATGTAAGGTCGTGCCTAGAAAAGAAGAAACTGAAATTTGTTCTCAAAAAAGCATTTAGTGGGAGCGCATTGCAACATTTTTCATTAAAGGATCGTAAGCGTGCCCCTGGAAAGTTAGAAGCTGGCCGGAAATCGGATGACGTGGACTCTGATTTTGGGTGCCACATGTGTGTGATCTATCGTCTATTGGAGCGACATTTTACTATATACAGAAGACGCTAGTGGACGTCAACGTAGCGGAAGACCGACGTCAGTACGTCAAGATCATTTCGACCGTAAGCCGCATATGCGAAACAGATTTCCGCCGGCAGCTGCTACACTGTATCTGTAGATAAACAAGGGGTCTCAACTACCGACTAATAAGCACTGAAACTGATCGTCGCCCTTATGCGATGCACGTTTGAGAGCTAGACGTCCCTGTCGTGACCAAAGTTAACCCATCGACACAGTACGGAACACTTACGCTAGTGCATGAAATACGTAAATTGGCGTCTAAGCGACTGACATATTCATTCCAGTGACAATTCGCACTTCAGCGTGAATCACGCCAGTTGTCGTTTCCGGGTGTTTCGACGTATAGGTGTAAGGTATGCCGAGGCGACGCGTGCGTAATAGAGCATGACATATCGGGTGAAATAAGTGTAATTGTGTGGCGAGCTATTGCGTGTAGTTAGCGAACGCAGCTTAGTGTCATTAAGAACGTTCAAGATCATAGCTGAGACGTGGATTGAACAGCGAGACGTTACATCAATCAAGTGCTTCGGCCTCACACGGTTCCACTTAGAATCCGGGATATCTTAGCCAGCAGGATTACGAGCGGGCTCATAGTGCTGTTCTTACTCAAAAATGTCTTCAAGCCAACGGAATTCATGTACTGGACTAGCCAGCCTTTCTCATCCGATCTCTTTCCAATAAAGTATCTTTGGGTAGAGGTGTCCACAACCGACCGGACAAAAACTGTTACTTATGGACAGTAGCATTGTTAAAACTTGAATTTTAATGTTCGGTTTTGAAAACGTAAACAGTTTCTTTCAAAAATTTGAAACATCGAATGGCGTTTCATAATACCACCGGTCTATAAACATCTGCAAACATATCATATATTAAAATTTGCAGAACTACCTTTCTAAATTTTAAGCTCTTTTTAGAAAGGTTTTCTGTAAGTTTTTACAGTGTTATGATTTTCTCATAGAATCTGTCATTTCAGTGCCTTTGGCGCTTTGATTGTTCAAGGTGGTGGATACTTGTTAGGCCCTTCTCATTAAATTAATATATTTGTCTTCGGTATCTTTTGATCTAGTATTTTTCTGCAGCAAATGTTTTCATATTTCTAGGCCAAATATAGACCGTGGGCAACTGCCTCCTTGAGGTGGTTCAAATGAGTACCCACAACCTTCCTCAGAGCAGAAATAAGGTAAACAGTGTATACCCCCGAGGACCTTAATTTTCTGTACAAAGTGGGGGTAGAGGGATGTTCTTTTAACCTGATTTAACATGAGCACCAACAATCTGTTTTGACTCAAACTAAGAAAATATTGAACATGATTGAAACCAATTCTGTGACTTTTTCTGTGACTATGTTTTTAACCAGTGGACTCTTCTATTGCTATATAGAAGCCTCTGTGGTGTAGTGGTTACGCTACTCGCCTTGTAAAACAGGGATCGCAGGATCGATCCCGGGCTTCTCCAGACTTTCGGATGAGTCTTTAAACCGAGGTCCCGTCTCCGTATGACCTTAGCTGTTGGTGGGACGTAAAACTCTAACACTCACTCACTCTATTGCTATATGTTGGACAAGTCAATTTGTCATAATGGGTGTCAGGCCTATTTTTGGTTTTTATTCTATTTTTGACTGAAAATCCTGTAAGCAAATTATAGTGCAGACCGGCATCTGATCTGGGCCTGCACTGTTTGCCAAGATACCCGCATGCAATGGGTTAATACCCAACCTATGACTTTTTTTCAGTGATGTTTTTTCCTGTGACTTTCTTTCCTGCATTAATCAGATGGCTTCTTGGCTCTTCACTTTTTGTAAAGGTATGGGTTATCTTGTTCAGGAGGAGAAGGGTTAACCAATTTTGTACTGCATTACGATAACACATCCGTGCATCATGGTGCATTTTTCACATCTCCAAAATGGTCAATTTTCTGAAGAAAATTTTTGATATTATTCTTATTTATACTCAAAACATAGGTTGTGGGTACTCAATGAGGCGGTTCTAACAAGTATCTACAACCTATGTCTAGGAGCAGAAATAAGGAAAATAATGTATACCCCCATAAACCCCAGTTTTCTCTATATAAAGTGGGGTGTAAGGGTGTGTTTATTTCAGGGACTTGTTAGCATGATGCATTGTGGCTATGGGGAAACCTTGTGAACAAAATACCTGGAGAACTGCTTGAGCTAGGCTCATGATATTTGGCAAACAGTTTTGGTCTAATGTGTAGATGACCTGATTTACTTTTGACAAAATTCCAAAAAATTTGAAAGGAGTTTTGCGCCTTTTTCGATTTAAGCATTGTGGCTATTTGGAAACCTTGTGAACAAAATATCTGAAGAACCACTTGAGATAGGCTCATGATATTTGGCATACAGTTTGGGTCTAATGTGTAGATGACCTGATTAACTTTTGACGAAATTTCAAAAAAATTTAATGAAGTTATGCCCTTTTTGGACTTATGCATGGCTATTGGGAAACATTGTGAACAAAATATCTGGAGAACCACCAGAGCTAGGCTCATGATATTTGGCTTACATTTTGGGTCTAATGTGTAGATGACCTGATTAATTTTTGAACAAATTCCAAAAAATTTGAAAGGAGTTAACTTATGCGACTTTTTCGACTTAAGCATTGTTGCTATGGGGAAACCTTGTGAACAAAATATCTGAAGAACCGCTTGAGCTAGGCTCATGATATTTGGCATACAGTTTGGGTCTAATGTGTAGATGACCTGAATCACTTTCAATGAAATTCTGAAAATATTTAATGGAGTTATGCACCTTTTGGACTTATGCATAGTGGCTTTAGGGAAACATTGTGAACAAAAATATCTGGAGAACCCCTTGAGCTAGGCTCATGATATTTGGCATACAGTTTGGGTCTAATGTGTAGATGACCTGATTAACTTCTGATGAAATTCCGAAAATAATTAATAGAGTTATGCTTCTTTTTGGACTTATGCATTGTGGCTATAGGGAAACCTTGTGAACAAAATAACTGGAGAACCGCTTGAGCTTAGAGGCTCATGATATTTGGCAGTCTGTTTGCTACTAAGGCATAGATGACCTGAATAACTTGTTTAAAATCTGTTTATATTTGACAGGTTTATTTTGAATGCAAATGATCATGAGGTACTGTTTACTGTCCCATTTAGAGACAAGCATATGGTTGGGAGCATATAGTGTTTCACAAACACAATTTCTAGTTCTCTAAGAGCTTATATCTTCCAAAGCATATGTTGGGTTGGAATCATATTTGGTATGATGATATATATAGGTGCAAAGTTTTATTCCGCAATACCCCCACTCATGCCTATGACCTCAAGGTCAAGGTCACAGACTTGAAATTGTTAATGTTAAAGACACGGGTAAAGATATTTGTACCAGACAGAACCTGAACTTTTACAATTGATTTTGGTTCATATTTGGTATGATGATAGATGTAGGTCATAATATTCATTCAGCAATACCCCCACCCATCCAGTCCAGGTAAAGGTCACAGACTTAGAAATGTTTAATGTTAAAGTTTTCAAAGAGTTAGTTTTTTTCCAAAACATTCATGCCTAAGACCTCAAGGCCAAGGTCACACACATAGAAATTTTTAATGTTGATCTTTCGAGAGTTCATATTTTCCAAAACATTATGGTTACCAATGAACATGACCTCAAGGTAAAGGTCACAGACATAGAAATTTTCACATTTAAGTATGTTAATAGCTTATATTTTCCAAACTACGTAATGGATTTGCTTCATATTTCGCATGAAGATACATGTCTTTACAGGTCCAAAGTTTTATTCATCCATACCCCACACCCCTGACCTCAAGGTCAAGGTCACAGACACAGATTTTTTTATGTTATGTCTTTTGAGAGCTCATATTTCCTGAACCATTTGATGGATTTGCTTCATATTTGAAATGATGATAGGTACAGGTCAAAAGTTTCATTTAGCCATAACCTCAAGGTCAAGGTTGCAGACTTAGAAGTTTTTAATATTAACATTTTTTAATATTAACATTTTTAAGAGCTCATATTTTCCAAACCATTTAATGGATTGAGTTCATATTTGGTTATTTTTCAAAGGTTTAATTGGCAATTCACCAACACCAACCTATGCCAGTGACCTCAAGGACACTTTTCCAGGTGAGTTATGCTGTCCAATGAAAAAGTGTTATTGTTATATGATTTTTTTTTGTGGGGGGGGGGGGGGTGGGGGTGAGGTGGGCTACTGTGCGGGGGCATCTGTGTTGTATTGACACATTTTTAGTTGTTGCATACTTTTTCTCTTTTAAATAGACTTGCTGCATGGCCAATATGTCAACAGATATTTACTAGAATGGACACTTGAGCAACATTATGAAATTAGTCTTATCAGGTAAGTTATGAAATAATGCATATACCATAAAGATCCTAAGTATTGGGTCATATAGGCTAATGCAAACAGTGTAGACCAAAATCAGAATGCTCCTGATCAGGGTCTTCTCTTTTTGATATTCCATCTGCATTTTTATATGCCCATTTTGAAAAATAGGTCTATCATGGTGTGATTCTATATCCATCCTTAGTTCCCGAGTTATTCCCTTTTGATTATTTTTATGCCCCTAACATTTTCAAATGGGGGGTGGGGATATTGTATAACCTCTGTCAGTCCGTAAGTCCCTGACGGAATGGTTTCCTTGTGATATCTTTAGAAAAGATTGATACGATATCTTTAGATACCGGCCCCGATAGCTCAGTTGGTAGAGTGTCCGCTCCGGGGAGCGGGAGGTCACGGGTTCGATCCCGGGCCGCGACATACCAAAGTAGTTAAGAATGGTACTAGCTGCTCCTCGCTTGGCACTCAGATTTACGGGGTAGAGCTAGGACTGGTCGACCCAGTGTCAGGATAATATGACTGGGTGTGGTATCATGTAATGTGTCTGGGACATGATACTTCAGTGAGGCAGCACTATAAAAGTGAGCATTGAGCTCCCTGTCGCAACCAGACACCGTCGTGATATGACTGAAAAATTGTTGAAAGTGACGTTAAACCTGAATTCACACACACGATATCTTTAGAAAAGGTGGGTTGATTGGATTCAAATTTCATACACAGGTGTATAATAAAAAAATATAGGTCAAATTCGATTTCAGGTAAAATCAGTTAAATAATATGAATGAAATGGTCTCTGAAAACCTTGATCATGTTGATGGATTGGATTCATATTTTATACACAGGTATATAATCATAAAATACAGGCCAAGTTCGATTTCGGTTAAAATCAGCCAATTATTATGAGAGTTATGGCCTTTTTCAACTTTATTTTTACTCGAGAAATGGTTTCCGTGGAATATATCTTTTAAAAACCTTTGTGGATTGAAATCAAATTTTATACACAGGTATACATGTATTATCATAAAATGCAGATCAAGTTCTATTTCGGGTAAAATCTGCCAATTATTATGACTGAGAGGTATGATCCTTTTTATCCCCTCGCACAACAAACTTGTGAGGGGGAATATATAGAATTTGTCCTGTACGTATGTACTTTTGTCGTCACTCTAGCGCCTACATTTATTGATGTATTTTAAAATAACTTTACACAAATGTTGCTTATGATAATATCTCGAGCCAGTTTAACTTCCAAGGTCATGTCCTTAAGGCCAAGGTCACTGTGGCTATTTTTAGAAAAAACTTTTTCATCGTTCTTAACCCACTTAGTACCGGAAACCCCAAAACGGGTACCATGGCAAACAGTGCAGGCCCAGATCATAGATCACAGAATGCGGCATCTGATCAGGTCCTACACTGTTTGCAAAAAGTTCAGCTATGTTATAGTTTTAGGAGAATTAACCCATTTCAGACTGGAAACCCCTAAAGGGTTCCCTGGCAAACAGTGCAGGCCCAGATCAGAAGCTGAAAAACACGGCGTCTGATCAGGGCCTGCACTGTTTGCAAAAAATTCAGCTATTTTCCTAATAAATTTTGAAGAAAACAAAACCTGACACCCCTAAATTTTGAAACGGACTCATGCTATATATAAGGAGGGAGATTCCATTTGGTACTAAATGGGTTAATATATATTGCCTATGATAATATCTTGAGTGAGTTCGACTTTGTCATCACTCTAGTGCATGTATTTATTAATGGATTTCACTATAACATCAAACAAATGTTGCTTTTGATAATATTTCGAGCAAATTTGACTTTCAAGGACATGGCCTCAAGCTCAAGGTCACTGTGGCTATTTTTAGAAAAACTTTATCGTTCTAGCACCTACATTTATTGATGGATTTTAATATAGCTTCACACAAATGTTGGGTGTGATGATAGCTCGAGTGAGTTAGACTTACAAGGTCAAGGTCAAGGTCGCTATGGCTATTTTAGAAAAACTCTGTCATCGCTCTAGCGCATTTATTTCCTGATGGATTTTAATATAACTTCATACAAGGGTTGGGTTTGATAATATCTCAAGCGAGTTTGACTTCCAGGGTACTGGGCTCAAGGTCAAGGTCACTGTGGCTAGTTTTAACCCGCTAGCACCTTCATTTATTCATCAATGGATTTTAAAATTACTTTTCACAAATCTTAAGCATTATGAAACAGTGTGTCACGTGCAAGACTCCAGTCAGTACCCCCATGGTTAAGGTCATATGTACAGACAATTACTTGCCATGGGCGAATAATGCCCCACTTGTGAAGCTCTTGATCACTGACTTCTAATTAAAAAAGGGCTCAGAATAAGTGAATTAATTTTAATGGCCATAAAACCAAAACCAAAAAAAAAAAAAAACAACCCCCCCAAAAAAGCTTTGTTGGATCTATTGTTTCTAAGCTGGGAAAGTGGTGCTTAATTAAAAATCAGACTGATTTGCATTTACCCATAAATTCCTGTACTTTCTACGAGTTTAGACCCTGATGTTTGTTTGATTTGAGGTCTAGCATCCCCATCAACGCTGTAAAGGTCACTATGGAGATGTTGCTTCCAATTTTGTAGGACTTTTACCCGACATTGAGATGAAATGACATCTCAAGCTCTGGTGCCCAATGAAACCAATAGGGTTTATAAGTACTGCGTGGTTAACCAGTACTCGTGTGCGAATAGGTTTCAGCTCTGCGTGGAAGCATCATGCAGCCCATCCATTTCTCCAAGCCCAGATGGGCAGGGGCCAGGTAAAAAATAGACCCTGATCAGACACCATGATCTGTGGCATCTTATCTGGGCCTAAATTGTTTGCCAAAGTCGAGCAGTTATTACAAGTCAGTGTATGACAATCTTTTTTTTACACAGCACTCTGATGTCACAACAACAAGAATAGCACAACTGTTTTCTAGAGATAACTGTTATGTTGACTTCCTACAAATCAGTGATAGTCACGTGTGAACATCAGCACTGAAGAGCTTTTGTTCTTATAGCTTTGGGTCACATGACAACCCATTTTATATTTATGAGGGAGTTCTAATGAGAACCCTACAAAAAAGTTTGAAGTAGATCTGAAAAAAAATATAGCAATCCTCCATTCCTGTACCTGGGGCAGATATAGGGGATATTTGATTGTTTCAGTGTAAGATCGATTTATATTTCACCAAATGAACACAAATAGAAGTATTTTCAAGATTGGGAAGCAACTAGTGAAAATATTTCTTTTGGTGTTCATGAGTGGAATAAAAATTGATCTTACAATGAAAAAATCAAATGTTCTGTTTCTTATATGCTTTAACCCTT
Source organism: Lucinisca nassula (assembly GCA_963580285.1). NCBI lineage: Eukaryota > Metazoa > Mollusca > Bivalvia > Lucinida > Lucinidae > Lucinisca > Lucinisca nassula. Next base: position 54,950,476 of record OY757018.1, on the reverse strand, counting down.
CTCTTGCTGAGTATTCATTTAAGCCACACCTATTTCTGTCTATCAACCAATCAAATTACTTGATGTAATTTATTGCTACATATTCATAAACTAAATGCCAGACAGTGTAGATCCTGATCGGATGGCTTCAGAAGCCATCTGATCTGGATCTACACTGTTTGCAAAGATAGGTGTTGTCGTGAACAGCAAGATAAGGGTTAAATAAACTGTGATTATTAAAGTAATTTTAAAGAGTCAGCTGAATGAACACCAAAAATAAGTATTTGCAAGAGTGGCGAAGCCATGAGTGAAATATTTGTTTTGGTGTTCATGAGTGAAATAAAAATTGATCTTACACTGAAAAAAAAAAATTTTCTGTTTCTTATATGCTTTAAACTGTAATTATTAAAGTAATTTTAAAGAGTCAGCCGTCAGCATGGGGAAAAAAATTTTTCATGGTGATTTCGCATCGATTTAGCTGTGTTCATTGTGTTAACTTGGTATAATATTGGTTGCCACTTTTTGATATATTTTAAATTTTGCAAGTCTCGCTACTTTGGACATCTCCTTCCTGATGCCGGGGATTTCTGTGGAGTGTTGGCCATGTTTGCTGATGTTGGCTCGGTGGGGGACGCCTATAAGTCCTAAGGTAGGCGTCTCTTGCCTGATGCCTCCAGTTGACCTGTCTCACGAGCTATGAAAATGTATGTTATTTTTCAATGATACATCAAATTCACAAAGTGTGAAAATTTAAAATCGTAATTTCACTGCTTGAAAGAGTGACAATATCGATTTTTATTTCACTGAGAAGTCTCTGTATTTCTACAGGTGTAAAGCATGTAAGAGTAAAACTGCCTTGCTTTCCATTTCAGATTATTGCTGCTGCATGTGGAGGTTATTGCTTTAGAATTAAATCTTGGTGTATGTCACATGCCTCATCTATTCAGTTGGTATAATATTGGTTGCCACTTTTTGATATATTTTAAATTTTGCAAGTCTCGCTACTTTGGACATCTCCTTCCTGATGCCGGGGATTTCTGTGGAGTGTTGGCCATGTTTGCTGATGTTGGCTCGGTGGGGGACGCCTATAAGTCCTAAGGTAGGCGTCTCTTGCCTGATGCCTCCAGTTGACCTGTCTCACGAGCTATGAAAATGTATGTTATTTTTCAATGATACATCAAATTCACAAAGTGTGAAAATTTAAAATCGTAATTTCACTGCTTGAAAGAGTGACAATATTGATTTTTATTTCACTGAGAAATCTCTGTATTTCTACAGGTGTAAAGCATGTAAGAGTAAAACTGCCTTGCTTTCCATTTCAGATTATTGCTGCTGCATGTGGAGGTTATTGCTTTAGAATTAAATCTTGGTGTATGTCACATGCCTCATCTATTCAGTTGTACAGAATCTCCAGGAAGATAGTGACTCTACAAGCTTCAGTAACGCCTCATAAGTTTTTGTGCTGTGTAAAGATTATGATACGTATATTGAATCGATTCTGGTTATTTTGAAAATGGAAAACAACTAAAAGCCAGCACTGGATGGAATATGCAGCCTTGAAAAATATTCCATTAAAATCCTAAATATTCGGATACCTTGAGGACTTGCTTTAACACTTTTTGTACCAAATTGAATCTTCCTCCTTATATATAGCAGGAGTCTATTTTAAAATTTAGGGGTGTCAGGTTGTGTTTTCTTCAAAATTTATTTGGAAAATGGCTGAAAATTTTGCAAACAGTGGAGGCCCTGATCAGACGCCGGGTTCTGCGGTGTCTGATCTGGGCCTGCGCTGTTTGCCAGGGTACCCCTTTATGGGGTTTCCAGTCTGAAATGGGTTAATTCTCCTAAACTTATAACAACTTAAATTTCACTATCCAGCAAGATGTTAAAAAAGTGTAGGCAGAATGGCAAACAGTGTGGACCCTGAACCAGACTGCAGTAGCAGTCTGATCTATGTCTGCACTATTTGCTTAGGCCTGTCTGTCCCAATAATTAGGATCATTACGGTATTGAATGTTTGAAGAAACTCAGTAAAATTGAGCTTGTGAATTCTTTTCTATTATGTTTATGTATCATGTTTGAGGGGCATAACCAGTTATGGAGTTATTGTCCTGATATTGGGGGATATAAAAATTGTCCAGATCTGTGGTGTCAAAGGACGCAAGGTTGCACAGTAGTGTTGTCATAATGAGAAAATATATGCAGACCAAAGAATCATTATAAACAAGCTACAAAATCATTTACCCGCTAAAGGGCTTGTTTGGAGTTTCATGTCCCAGTTAACACTATTTAGGTCATAATGAGCTGGTCAGCATATCTAACCACACTTTCTTCAATGCTGATACTTAAGCCTGCACATTCTTTCGCCAGGAACTGACAACTGCATGCCCTTTTCGAATCAGAGAAAGCGAGCAAATAACTACAGGAAAGTTTTTAAAATTGTAACAAAGGATGTTGCTGACCCGGCAGGTGTTGAAACCGCAGCCTCCTAAAGGGAACAATTTTTATTACGGCCCTGCAAAATGTTTGCTACCATGGGGCTCTGATCATGACTGTAATGGCTCTAGTTCCTGTGGTAGACGGGATCATATGCTATTCTTCAGTACAGTACATACTGAGCATAGTGTTAACCCTTATCCTGCTGAATATTCAGTTTAGCCACACCCCTTTCTGACTCTGTTCCAATCAGATTACTTGATGTAATGTATTCCTGTAAATTCAGAAACCGAATGTCAAACAGTTTGAATCCTGATGAGAAGCCATCTGATCTGGATCTACACTGTTTGCAAAGGCAGGGGTAGTCATCAACAATGGGATAAGGGTAAACTTTAAACACATGAACATTTGCAACTTATTTTGGAATGAAAATGCAAAGTACATTGTATTTTTGTATCGTGCTTTATTTACCAGGCTAAATTGTGTTGTATGCAGTTTTAAGGGCATGTGTATGATTTATATTTCTCCACTAAAATAGGTTGTTGATACTCTCTGGATCAACTCGATTAGGCAATTCCAAAATGTACCCTCAACATAGTAAATAAATGTGTTGGAATTCTAACAACAATGATTAACATGCCATTTCATCTCAATGACAGGGAAAGTCGCACAAAATCAGAAGCATTGTTTCCAAAGTGACCTTAATAGAATTGACTGGGATGCAAAATCTAAACTCAAAACTGTTCAGGCTCAGCCACTGCAGATATGGGTGTAAGAAAGTGTTCTGAAATTATCAACTGTATATGCCTATACAGAACAAAGATTTACAGACCTGATAGACATGACTTAAAAAGGGTTGAGCACCAGGTCTATCATAATTTGATTTGATATCTCAACTGTGAAAAACAACAAAGATTTGGCAGTTAATGCACATTTATTTATTTTCACAACATCATATACAAACAAACAAAAATATCACATCTAGTGAGAATGTGTCTTCAGAGGTGTCTATAACAAGTATGGATACTGTACTGATCATTAGTATTGGGACAGTCAGGCTCGGCAAACAGTGTGGACCCAGATCAGACTGCTCCTTCAGTTTGATCATGGTCTACACTGTTTGCCATTTGAGCTGCACTTCTTTGACTCCTTACTGAATTCAAACTGTTTGCCATTCGAGCGGCACTTCTTTTATGTCCCCGGTAGCGATAGCGAGGACATATTGTTTTTGTCCTGTCTGTTTGTTTGTTGGTTTGTATGTGGACAACTATAACGTTGGCCATAACTTTTGAACCGTTTGAGATAGAGCTTTCATATTTGGCCTGAAGGTTTCTTGTAACAAGACCTTCACATTCATGCAAAAAAATTTGATGTGTGACCTTGACCTTGACCTTTGACCTACTTAAAAGAAAAAAATAACATTGGTCATAACTTTTAAACCACTTGAGATACACCCTTCATATTTAGCATGTATGTTCCTTGTGACGAAAGCTTTACATTCATGAAAAAATTTTTGACCTGTGACCTTGACCTTTGACCTACTTAAAATAAAAAAATAACATTTTGGTCATAACTTTTGAAAGGTTTGAGATAGAGCCTTCATATTTTGCATGTAGGTTCCTTGTGACAAGAGCTTTACATTCACACAAAAAAAATTTGACCTGTGACCTTGACCTTTGACCTACATAAAAGAAATAGTTAACATTTGTCTTAACTTTTGAACCGTTTGAGATACAGCCTTCATATTTAGCATGTAGGTTCCTTGTGACAAATGCGTTACATTCAAGCAAAAATTTTGACCTGTGACCTTGACCTTTGACGTACTTAAAAAAATAAACATTTTTGGTCATAACTTTCGAACCGTTTGGGATAGAGCTTTCATATTTGGCATGTAGGTTCTCTGTGATTAGAGCTTTTCATTCATGCAAAATGTTTGGACCTTGACCTTTGACCTACTTAAAAGAAAAAATAAAATTGTTCATAACTTTTGAACCCTTTAAGATTTGTTTGTTTGTTTGTTTGATTTGAGGTTTAACGTCCCCGTCAACACTGTATAGGTCATTTTGGAGACGTTGCTTCCAATTTTGTGGGACTTTTACCCGACATTGAGAGGAAATGACATCTCAAGCCCTGTCGCCCAATGAAACCAATAGGGTTTATTAGCATGGACGGTCCACCTCGCACCGCGGTTTCTGGACAGGCTTAGATCCTCTAAGCGGTTTACCAGTTCTATTGTGCGGGCCGGATTCAGCTCTGCGTGGAAGCATCATGCAGCCCATATATTTCTTCAAGCCCCTATAGGCGGGGGCCTGAACCCTTTAAGATAGAGCCTTAATATTTGCCATGTAGGTTCCTTGTGACAAGAGTTTTACATTCATGCAGATTTTATTGACCTGTGACCTTGACCTGCTTTAAAGAAAAAATATTATTGTTCATAACTTTAGAACCGTTTAAAATAGAGCTTTCATATTTGGCATGTAAGTTTCTTGTGTCAAGGGCTTCCCGCACAAACAGAAACCTTGAACTGTGAGCAACTTTGAATAAAAAATGACCATGCCCGGGGACATGTTCTAGTTTCACAAACACATCTTGTTTTTTTTTAATTTTAGGAGAACTATAGCAAGTCCTCAAGGTGTCCTAATTCTTAGAATTTTTATGGTAAACTCAGACTTTTTTGTCCGCATCAGGTCAACAAGCCTGTGTAATGGACACCCCTCTAAACCCTACCTCGTAAAGAAAACCAGGGTTCTGTACATTAGGGTTTAATTTATTCTCCTTTTTGCTCAAAAACAGAGATTGTGGGTATTCATTAGAACTAAATTGATGAGGCAGTACTACAGAGCACCCACAACATATGTTTTTACTATAGAGACCAGAAAAATACAAATGAAATTCATTGGAGTGTGATATAAAATGAAGTTTTAGGACATGGATATATATTATTGTAATGTGATGAAGCTGCTTAGTATCAAGGCTGTCCATAAAGCACATTGCTAAGGCTGATCATATAGCAATATGCAATAAAATCTATTTCATTATTTAGCAACTCTGAAAGAAAACCTGGTACCATAATAATCCTAAGTATTGGTACAGAAAGGTGCAGACCTAGATCAGACTGCTCCTGAAGCAGTCTGATCAGTGTCAACACTATTTGCCATTCTATCTGTTCCTTTTGGACCCCCCCTGCTGGATCATGAAACAAATTTGTTAAAATTTTAGGAGAATATTACAGCAATGCCTGGCTGTGTTTGAATTTTTAGGATTTTTACAGTAATGGCAAAAAAAAAAAACAAACTCTAAATTAAATCAGCCATTTTAGCTCACTCAGTCTGTTCAAAGCTTTCGATCGCTACAGAAGTTTCTGTATCTTAAAGGCTTCTATTATTGAAGAAGTGTTTAGATGGGGTGTTGACCTGATGCGGACAAAGAAAGTTAGAATTTACCCTAAAAGCTGAGAAAGGCCAATCCACTAACTGGAAAGAAGGACCTGAAGTCTGATTTTCTTACATTGTTCTTAAATTTTAACCCTTTTTGTACCAAATGGAATCTTCCTCCCTATATATACCAGGAGTCCATTCCAAAGTTAAGGGGCGTCAGGCTGTGTTTTCTTTAAAACTTACTTTGAAAATATCTTAACTTTTCACAAACCATGTAGGCCCTGATCAGACGCCACATTTTGCGGCGTCTGATCTGGGCCTGCACTGTTTGCCAGGGTACCCGTTTTGGGGTTTCTGCTACAAAATGGGTTAACAGCCAAAAAAGAAAACGAAATAAATAAAATAATCCCACAGGATTTAAATCCTGTGCTCTGAAATGGGATAAAAATCCCGCGGGAGTTAATTTCAATGGAGTCAATATTAGTTACTTTAAACCAATTAATTATGCATGTTTTATACATAATTGGACAAAATTATTATAGCTTTGTCCGAACAAAGCAGATTTATTGGAAATTGGAAATTAGTGAAATCCCACGGGAGAAAAATCCTATTTTCGATTATGGGATAAAAATCCCATGGGATTAAAATCCCGCGGGATTTTTTTAAAATAGTTATATTCATGCTTTACTCATTGTAAGCTTCTCTATTTGACCTTATTAATAGAAAAGAGATATTACACCTTCATTCCAGAGCATTTTAAAAAATAATAAAATCCCGCGGGATTTTTCTCCGTAAAAAATCCCATGGGAGAAAAATCCCGCGGGAGAAATTGAAATTAGAGCAGGAGCAGCCATATTTTTTGTCCATGTATTTTAATGTTAAGTAGGTCCATTTTGATAGTTAAAAGCAAGATTTAAAATTTTGAAATTCTCCCGTGGGAGAAAAATCCCTGATATTTTTATGGGATTTTAATCCCGCGGGAGTGGAGAAAAAATCCCGTGGGATTATTTTTATCCCGCGGGATTTTCAAAAATCCCGCGGGATTTTCACCCTTTCACCCCGGTTTGCCAAGAAACCGTTATGTATATCTTCACCAAATCATATAGAAATAATTTGCATAGATCTAAGCTATTACCTAAATGCATTGAAAGCCACCTAAAAGTGTTAGAAAGACTAGGTGAGTTTGCCTAATTTCTGGTGAGGCAAAAAAAAACTGGTGGCTGTTGTATACAATTTGCTGCGTCAGCGTCAATGCATCGCAGTGATGTTGCATTGACGTTGACACGACGTTGTTTAGACGTTGTATGTCTGTTGACATGGAGTTATCTGCACTTTATGTTTACATACACTCGATTATTGCTGGCCAAAATATCTCGTATGATAATCGTCGGCCTCAGTACCTCAGTCGGATGCGCGTCTGACTGGGTATACAATATTTTTCTCATTCCTGCTCCATGACATACGCCGTGGGTACTCGATAGAACCACATCACTGCGGCAGTTCCAACGAGCACCAACAGCCATGTTTGAAGCATAAATGAGAAAACTATCACAATTTTTCACCAGAAAAGTAAATATTGTTAAGATATGAAAGAATGCACAAAGTCATACGGGTGTAACATCGTATTGGCTAATAGACGATGATAATCAATTTGAAAAAAAAAAAATAATAATAATAATAATAAAATTCTTTCATGGGAGAGCAGAAAACAAACTGTAGTAACAATATACATGTATTTTCTACAAGATGTGCCTTTTATAGCTAATGGTACAAGTCTACTGCACTATATGTGTGGCAGATAGTCGACGGAAAACAGAACGCTGACACCAAACATAAACATTAAGTCGGAATAGGCCTCATGAATCATCAGTGTTTGGGTAAAAGTAGTTATATGTAGAACATAGAAGTGTAGGCAATGATCAGGAATCGACACAATTTACCCACAGCTCCCACCAGAGTTACCAAAGGGGAAACACAAACATGAAACAACAGACCCTAATGGAAACATCAATAGCGGAAAGCCAAAAGGACAGTTACTTTTCCACAAAATGGCCAATTCGATATCCAAAACAAAATAAAATAAGCGATACAAACACTCAAAGACAAACCATAACAAAAATAAACAACGACAGAAGAACCGCCTTGGAGCGGTCAGTGAAACGAATTCCACTGGGCTGGGCGAGAGAGGGGCTTTAATCTTAAAGAATTTATCTAACCTGTTGTTTATGAGTGAAATGTATCTCTCGCTAAGCACTTTATTCATAGAAACAAATTTGTTTTCGTATATACAATATTTTGCTAAAACAGAGAGAGAGAGAGAGAGAGAGAGAGAGAGAGAGAGAGAGAGAGAGAGAGATGTAATTGACCACTTCTGCTTTACCACCGTGTGAAAATAGTATTTTACGATCCTCTAGCGATATTTCTGGATTTACATTTGTGGTCAACCATGATTAAAGTTCAGTCTAAAACGTTCTTACTTTTGGGCATCTAAGAAATAAATAATGGATTTTTTTCTGGTTGTTCATTACAGTAACTACAACCCTGATTTTATTAATTTTAAATAGAAATGAATGTGTTACTAAATTTTTATTATTGATTTTGTATTGAAAGTCGCGTAGTTTTGTCTCGTGAAATGTCTTTAATGCTCTTTTTCCACTCTATCTCCTATCTCCGTTTGCCATTTTGTTTGTGTAATGTATTCGTTTACTCTAACCAAAATATCATAAATAGTCTACTCCCTTTCTTTGAACTAATCAAGTCTTGAAAGTATATGTTACAAACTACATTTTGTTTAAATTTAACAGCAAATACACGATTCATGTGAATTTGACCTTTTCATACTTGAGAAATACTATTTACTACATGGTGGTAGTCTAAAAATGTGGCCCTTATATCATATTTCGCCTTTAACTGTTCAAAACTATAAAATACCACTTCCTCACTACTAAGATCGTAAATTGCTCTTATGCCCATATCGCACCTATTTCTTAAAAACAATTTCCCATTACCAATGTGGTCTTTATGTCATAATGGGCATATAAGAATTTGCTTTAGGTTTTCTACGGGGACAGGTTTACAAAATTCCGACAAGCAGAAAATCCTTCAAAAAATGGATTTTTGTAGGTTGAAACTAAATTTCGCCGCATAAGATTTGGTTTGGACATACCTTATGATCACAAAATACTCAACAGCCTGGGAGCGCAGATCTTGTGACACTCATGTGATTCTGCTTGTTTATGACCTTACCAGATCATGATTAAATGGTCAACAAATAGATCTTATCTTGGGTTTAGCATGACCTTTGGCTAGGTGAATCACATGAAGCTTCTTCGCAAGCTACTGGTACATGGATTAACTATCCAGTGAATTAAGTCTTTTCTGATTGAGAGAAGTCAGACAGTTGCACTTGAATGTGAGTACTCAGATGAGGTTCCAGTTACTTCAGGTGTACCACAAGGATCAGTTCTAGGCACAATATTATTGTTATTATACCTTAACGACCTACCCGACAATGTGTGGTCCCGGGTTCGCCTATTTGCTGGTGACACTGGGGTGTACCTGACCATAATTCTCCCTGATTATTCGGTCACCCTCCAGAGGGACTTAGACCGCCCCATCATAGAATCTCACTGGGCCATGGAATCAAAACATAGAAAGGCGGCATAATGCTGCGTTTTACCAGATCTGCACTTCTTGTTTAAAATGCCGGTATTTAAGTGTTAAACTAACAGTTTTAGATTACAACTAGGATGAAAATTATTTTAGCTGCCCTTTATATTACAGCGAAAGTAACCTTTTGTGAACGGAAAAGAAATTTTTGAAAGTACTTTTATCTCAGGACATCTTAAGTTTCCTCAATACATTTGCACAAGAAAAATATAGATGAAAGATTTGCAAGTTGATTTTCCCCAAAATACAATCCTGATTTCCGTTTAAAAATCCATGTCCCACAAGAAAAAGGTTTGGAGGTATAAACGGTTATTACAGCAAGTACTTTCTTGCATTAGCAACATCCCTGTGCCTTTGAAAATAAATGAAAATCTGTATTTTTCACTTTTACCAGGAAAAAAGGAAACCGCTTTATAGACTTTTTAAAAGTTACTAAAACAGCTGCAGATCAATAGTTCACATCAAATACTAACGAGTCGGTCAAAGCTTTCTATCAAAAAGGCTACCTGAATTGAAAGTCAGATTTTTTTGACATGTTTATTCTCGATGGGCGCCATCATCTCCTTTTCTTGCGGTAAATCTGAAATGCTGAGATTTCATCAATTATGCCTTCCACATTTTATTTTCTCCATCATCAATGAAAATACCTTGAAAAGTCAGCTATGTAGCCTTCTTCCTGCGTATACCATAATGAAATCGCCTATCTTGGAAGCCTGTCATCACTGATAAATTAGTGTAGCTGTCAAATTGAAGAGATTTCCATCTTGCCAAATGCAAAAACGTATTCATACGCCTTGGAACTAATTTCCCACCAAAAAAACAATAGTACACCATTGCTTTAAATTTAAAACATAATATTCATATTTGTAACTGTCTTGCGCCTACTTTCACATACTTTCTAACATAATTTGTTCGTTAATTCATGAATAGTATGCCTTCATTTCTGAACTAGTTTCTACGTGTAACATTGTCCTGTTTGTGTTGTTCACCCCTGTTCCCAAGTAAACAAGTTGAAGAGGGTAGATTTCTTTTTTAACTTCTTTCAGCAAAACATATTAAAAGTATTGGGCTTCTATGAAATTTTACCAACCCGCACATTGGTAAGTAGGTGACACAACAGATCATTAATTGGATTAGATAAATATGTCCAAACATCAATTATTTGTTTATGGTGACTCATGTGAACAGAAAACAGCGTGTTTTTGTTAATGGTGAATCTTCAGTATGGGCGCCAGTTTTGTTTGGAGTCCCACAAGGGACTGTTCTTGGTCCTCTATTGTTCTCCCTGTACATCAATGATATTTCCTCTGACATTGACTCAGAAATAAGACTTTTCGCAGATGACTGTGTTTGTTACCGGGAAATTAGTGATACAGATGACTCATTGAAACTTCAGGCTGACATAGATGGATTAGGATGTTGGGCCCGAAAATGGGGCATGAGATTTCAGCCAGTTAAATGCAATATTATGCAGATAACAAGGAAGAGATCTAATAAAGTTGAGGCTTCTTACACTTTAGAGGGAACGGTCCTCGAAAATGTGAATTCCATTAAATACCTTGGTGTGACAATCACTCACGATTTGAGATATGCAATATGTGTACAAAGGCGAATAGAACTCTTGGATTCCTGAGGCGAAATCTTCATCAGTGTCCCCAGGATGTGAAAGAGACAGCATACAGGGGACTTGTTCGCCCAATCTTGGAATATGGTAGTTGCATCTGGGACCCAAGCGGAGTGGTCCTAAATGAAGAAATTGAAAAAGTTCAGAATAGAGCGGCTAGATTTGTAACTGGAAATTACTGCTTTGAAACTGGGAGCATGACTGGAATTCTAGGAAAATTAAGATGGGAGTCTCTCAAGAAAAGGAGAAGAGACAGTAGGCTCATACTCTTATACAAAGGTCTAAAGGGTGCTGCCAGCATTCCAACAGATGACCTTGTTCCCCCGGCTAGGCACTGTAGACAGCACCATTCAATGACGTTTCAGACCCTTACTGCAAGAACGGATATTTATAAAGAATCGTTCTTCCCCCGAACCATTAGAGATTGGAATGCCCTTCCGGATTCTATTATTTCGACGGCGGAAGGTGCTGATGATTGTGTAGCTAAGTTTACATCTTTGGTTAGAGCTAGGGACTAACTTCCCATATCACAGGTCCTGGTGTATGAATGTCATTTGACGTGTCACCAGTAACAATTCTGATTCTGATTCTTATGTACCAAATCAATGGGTAAAAATCACTGCTATAACATAGCAGTTATAGGAACTGATCAGAAGCCTTTTGCACAAAAATCTTGGTGCTGAACAGGCTGCTTTCATTCTTTCAGTTCAAATATGGGGATAAACTGTTTTTATCTTATTTTTTTTTTTTTTTTTTTTTGGTTTTGGATTTTATTCCAGTATCAAATCATCCACCCAGTAAACACAATCAATAATACAGTGAAACTTTGGTGCAGTGATTCATAAATTGTTATAAATTGCATGAATGAAATATATAAAATGAAATACTAAAAGCACCAAAGAAGGTCAATCATTTTACAAGCTAAATGCAAGAGATTAGTGATCTTACTGCCAACTTGGTAGAACTGGTCATTTTTGGCTACCATACACTGAATTTAAAAATAGTACAAGGTGAAATAATTACATTTTTGGGGGGTGGGGGAGGAATCATTAATTTTCAGTACTATTTAGGTATTTTACTTGAAATTCCACTCTTGCAGTGCCTAAAGGCAACCTTTAGCCACAATTCTATGATAGTATTTTACACATTTTTGTTCTGTGGATTAAGATATCATTATTGCAAAACCATGGAAAAATGCAATAAATTACTAACATGGTGACTTTCCAATAAAAATATTTTGCTTTCATATTCTTACATTTACATGGACTACCATCTGATGAAAAATCTGTTTGGGTAACTATTTGCAAATATGATTTTTTTCAGTACCTCAAATGTAGTGAAATAACTGTATTGAGGAACCTTAAATCACCTTCTTTAAAGTAGCTTTTTGTTGTCTGTGGCGTTACTAAACCGTACAAATGTGAAATGGTTAGAATATACAAGATAAAAATTGCAACGTGTGCACGTGGCCGATTTCGAAAAAAAAAAAAAACCAAAAAAAAACAGAAGAACATCATGAAAACATGCCTATGCAATTTTGACCCTCTTAAACTCCACTTTAATCCAGTAGAATGGGGTTTGTATGGGTGTACATTATTTTTCGCATTTCTGCCCAAAACATAGATTTTTGGTACTCGTCAGAAACCGCCTGGTCGAGACGGTTCCAACGAGTACCCAAAATCTATGTTTTGAGCTGAATTATGAAAAATAGCAGAATCTTTTATCTGAACATTTTCATTTTTTGGGTGGAAATATGTTCAATTTATTTGAAAAGGCATGTTTTCGTTATGCAAAAAAAAAAAAAAAAAATAATAATAAAAAAAAAAAAATAATAATAATGGCCTCACTCATAATCTTAAATAACTGGAGTATAGTATGCATATTACAGGACCTTCGTTTGAATAAACTCTCGTCAAAGGAATAAACACTTCTCAAAGCATAAACTAACGTCTATTCTAGTTGTAAGTTTCACAAGAACGAAGTAGAAACTATTTCAGCTCACTGAAAAACAAACTTTATTTCGTAAACAAAAACAACAAAAAGAAAAAAAAAGAAAAAAAAAAAAAAAAAAAGAAAGAAAAACTTCCCATCACGAAAGGAAAGTTCCTTCCGTTGAATAGACCAATAGGGGACAGACTTTCTTCCAAAGTATTTTCAGTAATGAAACAAAGCGAAAGCAACGACAAAGAATTCTCAAAAGGAAATATGGCCCTGGTGTAGATTTCACATCTCCATCTGTTTCATGCAAAAATAGATTGATTTACGATCAGCACTAGCATTATAATCGATCCCTATGTGATGAAACCAAACATGATAATAACCACGGCCTTTCCTTCCAAACGATGTCAAAATGGTGTCAGTAGTTTTCAAATTTGCAATTTTGTGACGCAAGTAACCGTACAGTTAATTCAGCATTTTTTTTCCAAGTTGCCGTACTTAAAAAAATCCAAGTTGCCGTACTTGAAAAATCCAATATATATATTTCATCAGCCTAAATACTTTTGTAAGCCTTCATGAATGACGGTTAAACAAATAAAGCTCTTATATCTATCTCAAGACAGGGACATGGATCATTCACACAGAGCTCTTCGTCAATAACAAAACGATCCGGGATTACGAAATTTCCTTAATAAAGCAGACCTTGATTCGAGAAATTCAAGGAATACTAGGTTTTACCAACCTCCCTTTTTTCATTTCCAATATACATATGATCAGTAAGATAGACGATGTGAGCGGAAGATTGCGATTGAACTGGACTAGTTTGTTTGTAGGGGTCCCAGGGGGTGGCAGCATATTCTAGTTTAGGTCTAACTAGTGACTTGTATGCTGTTGCCTTGATGTCCTTTGGGCATGCAGAGAGATTCCTGCGTAGGATAGGAAAGCAGCTGTCTGGCTGTCTGTCGTAGATAGCATGTCATAGTCTAGCTACTAGACCTTGATGTCATATTTACCAATTACCAACCTTCATGTGTGTTTTTATCAAATATGAAACCTTGTTAGACTTTAATCTTGTCTCAGACACCAAGGTCTAGTACAATGCGAATTTTACCTCGCAAGATCCTTGGTAAATGATTGATTACAGCTACAGTCATGAAATGTTTATTGCCTTTCTGTACCCCTTACCGAACACCAACTGATAAGGCAAACTGGCATTTTAGTCAGAGTATATCTTCCCAAGATCAAATAAGGGGTAGAAGAATATTACTTATTAACTTTAAAATATGATATCCGACTAGAAGCTAGTCTAAGCATGTCAGTGTGACTATTTCACACCAGTGTACTGTCTATAGCCAGGTTTTTTGCTTTACTTCTGGCAATGGATGTTGTATGATGACTCCATTATCTTGCTTTTGTTGCCGATTCTGATGTACTCAGACTAAGTCTTGTCTGGGTGAAAACGCATCTATCAGTCTCTCTCCCATGCTTGTAAATAATTAAAATCCTCTTGAGCGACAGCAACTCGGTACAACAGGCAGTGATCAGCGAACAGGGGAGACGCGTGGTGGCAAGTCGTTGATTTATATGAGGAAGAGGAGAGTGCCGAGCACTGTACTCTGTGGAACACCAGAAGTAACGGGCGCAGACGAAGAAATCCTCAATTACGACTTTCTGGTATCCATCAGCAATGAAATTGTGCGGAACCTCGTGAAAGGCCTTACTGAAATCTAGTAGGATGACATTTATGCGCTGTGAGTTGTTCATTCCGCCGGCTTGCTATCAGCTGGTACTCACATGACCCCCCCCCCAGCAGGGAGAACGACCCAATGTACAACGAAAGAGCCGATTACTGTGCAGAGTCTCATCCTGCAAACCTGGAGTTTATGTAATAAACTGAGCGTGACAGCTCAGTGGTTAAGCCCAGAGTGGTTAGTGCACTTGACTCAGATGCCAGAGGCCCTCAGTTCGACCCGGCGGTGATTATTTCGGTGTCTGAACACCATTTACAGCGATGAATGTCAAAATGCGCACCGCCCTTTGGATCGGAACGTTTAACTGGAGGCACCGGCCCCCGCCCATAGGGGCTTGAAGAAATATATGGGCTGCATGATGCTTCCACGCAGAGCTGAATCCGGCCCGCACACTAGTACTGGTAAACCGCTTAGAGGATCTAAGCCTGTCCAGGAACCGCGGTGCGAGGCGGACCGCCTATGCTAATAAACCCTATGGGTTTCATTGGGCGACAGGGCTTGAGATGTCATCTCATCTCAATGTCGGGTAAAAGTCCCACAAAATTGGAAGCAACGTCTCAAAAATGACCTTTAAAGTGCTGACGGGGACGTTAAAACCTCAAATCAAACAAACAAACTGGAGGGTTTGTTCAGGGAGAGTCATCCCCTTTGCAGGTTAACTGTTTGTTTGTTTTGGGGTTTACGGCCAAGTCAACACTGTTAAGGCCGTTTTTGAGCCTGTCAGTTTACTTTTCCTGGGCAGGCTTATACGTAAGAGGTAACCAGGAGAGTGCACATTCTTTCGCCAGAAACTGACAACTGCCCTTCTTGAGCCAGTGGAATGGAGAGAATGACCGTAGGAAAGATTTCTTGATCAATCCCCGCGAAAGAATATTGCCGACCCCGGCAGGTATCGAACCTGCTTCCCCATGATCAGCAGTCAGACGCGCATCCGACTGAGCTACCGAGGCCAGCGCAAGATTGATGTGTGCTGTAAATCTGCAAGTAATGGTAAAATGTGGCCGATCCCAGTATCAGTGAGTAGGTCCTGGTGCACGTTTGTTTGTTTGGTTTGAGGGTTAACGTCCCCTTCAACACTGTAAAGGTCATTTTGGAGACGTTGATAACAATTTTGTGGGACTTTTACCAGACATTGAGATGAAATGACTTCTCAAGCCATGTCGCCCAGTGAAACAAATGGACGGACTCGCATCGCTTTGCTTGCCCAGGCTTAGATCTTCTAAGCTGTTTACCAGTACTCGTTTGCGGGTCAGTTACAGCTCTGCGTGGAAGCATTATGCAGCCCATATATTTCTTCAAGCCCCGATGGGCGGTGCGAATATGGATAGTGTTTCTCTTTTGTTTCGGTATTAAAAAGTTCTTGCTCGGCTCCCATGGCGGGGCTTGAAGAAATAGGTGGGCTGCATGATGGTGCCAGGCAGAGCTTAAACCGACCGCTTAGGAGTATTGGTAAACCGCCTAAAGGATTCAAGCCTGCCCAGGCAAAGCGGTGCGAGTCGGGCCGCCCATTCATATAAACCCTATTGGTTTCATTGGGCGACAGGGATTTTTTTTTTTGGTTTTACGGCCCTTTCAAGATTATTTCACTCATATCGAGCCGATCGTTAATCAGAGGTGGGCGAAAACCGGAGTACCCGGAGAAAAACCATCTGACCTTCCGTTGCAGAACTTGGCGTCTCACATATGACCCGAGCGAGGCTCGAACCACAGCGGTGAGAGACCTAATGATCAAGAGTCAGCGCTCTTAACCACTAGGCCACGGAGGCCCGTAAGCGACAGGGAATGAGATCTCATTTCATCTCAATGTCGGGTATATAAAAGTCCAACAAAATTGTAAGCTAGGTCTCCAAAATTACTTATACAGTGTTGATGGGGACGTTAAACAGTGTTAATTGGGACGTTAACCCTCAAATCAAACAAATCAAAAGGTTATTGCTAGTATCGTCTAATTCTAACAAATACCCACATCATACATGTACTCTCACATGTATGCGGTTTTTGTGTATCTTTGAAACGACCCCATGTCAATTCTCATCGATTCAGAAATTCATCCTTAGATATTGACGGTAAAATTATCTTCTTGCCTGTAAATTGATGCGTTAGCATTTGATAATAGATTAACATGCATGATAGTATTGTGTCAGTGCAGTTGAAAGTCAAATACTTGTAATTTGGACTAAAAATTCTACTTTCCTCAGATGAACCGGAGGTCGCCATCTTATTGTTCGCCGCTGTGATGTTGCCCGGCTTTTTGTCACGTGACAGGAATATTTTTAGATTGAAATTCCCAAAAACAACAAATAAACAAAAATGAAAACGACGATTTTCACAAAGTTCTGAAGTGGTATTTGGTTTCAGAAGATTACAAATGACATAGCTACATGAATAGAAGAAATAAAACCGAAAAACACGCTTTTCATTTTTGAAGCCCGATAGCTCAATAATGCACCTTTAAAGCTGACGAGTGCTGAAAAGTTTGTTTGTTTGATTTGAGGTTTAACGCCCCCGTCAACACTGTTAAGGTCATTTTGGAGACGTTGGTTCCAATTTTGTGGGACTTTTACCCTACATTGACAAACCAATAAGATTTATTAGCATGGACGGTCCTCCTCGCACCACGGTTCCTGGACTGGCTTAGATCCTCTAAGCGGTTTACCATTACTAGTGTGCGGGCCGGATTTAGCTCTGCGTGGAAGCATCATGTAGCCCATTCATTTGATTTGTATGATTATGCTATTAATGTATGTAATAGTTCAAGCCCCTATGGGCGGGGGCTGAAAAGATTTTTGGTGTTCACACTGAAGAAAACTTGAGTTGGAATAATCATTTTCAATCCATTTCGCAAAAGATTTCATCGTATCTGTGGCTTTACAGATAAAGTCCTTTTTAACAGTAGAATATAAGTAAATGTTCTATAATGCTTCTATTAAACCACATTTAGATAACTGCAGCAATATATGGGGAAATTCAACTATTATGAATGTTCAGAGGGTCACAAAATTACAAAGACGGGCATGTAAAATAAATTTAGGTGGGGAGTATACACATTTAGATGCGACCTGCAATCGTCTTAAGATCTTGATATTTGATGCGAGTGTGTTTTTAAACAAGGCAAACTTATGCACAACGTAGATAATAATATTGCCCCTTTATATATCACAGACCTATTTCAGAGGCGAGGCATGTTTTCGGAAAGTTTGGTATCCAACTTACGTTCTGCTTCTAACAGAAATTTTGAAATACCAAAGCCGAATCTAAATTTATTTAAAAGTAGTTTGTCATATTCAGGACCAGAGATATGGAAAAGTATTCCCGAGGAGATTGAAAATGCCTCAAGTTTAAAATCGTTTACATCTAAATGCACAACATGGATGAAAAGTTAATTCTGTTTAGAAACCCCCATCGCCAGCAATATTAAAAATAAATTAGGGTATATATTTTTCTCATTTTTTTCCTTAATATAGGGGATATCTGATTTTTTCTCAGTGCAAGATCAAATTTTGTCTCATCGAATGCACACTAAAACTACTTTTTTTTCACGATTGGCGTAGCCACGAGTGAGCATATCTCAGTTTTGGGTTTCATGAGCGACATAAAATTTATTCTTGCATTGAATATATATCGAATAGGGCACTATCTTGGCTTCCCAAATGGC
This sequence comes from Lucinisca nassula, assembly GCA_963580285.1. Lineage (NCBI taxonomy): Eukaryota > Metazoa > Mollusca > Bivalvia > Lucinida > Lucinidae > Lucinisca > Lucinisca nassula. The sequence continues at coordinate 54,932,047 of OY757018.1, read as the reverse complement.
GAAGCTCACACTCGGAGAAAATTGTCTTTGTTCCTGGTCGTTTCGCGTCAATTTAGTAGTGTTCAACGTGTTTTGGGGTATAATGTTGGGTGTAAACTGAATGCTGCACCCGAGAGATAGCCTGGGATGACATCATTATGAATGGAATATTAATGAAATAACTGAGAGAGTATTTCCCAAATAAGTTTCGGGTTGGTCTGGCGACGCGTGAAAAATTAAGTGACGTCAGCGTCGAAAATAACGTCATTAACGTTCTCGTCACACAAGAATGAGCTAACCGCCAATTCATTATTTACAATCATTTGACAAAGATAAAGCTGTCAACACAATTAGATTTGAAGAAAAAAGTAGTCATTAACAGTGAATATAAAAATTGTATTTGCACAGAAAATATCCATTTAGATTCACTGATAAATCTCTATCATGTAAGAAATTTTATTTTTCTCTTTTACAACCATTCAATTCCATAAATTTCTCGCATGAAAATCGTATTTTAAAATGTATCATTTGATTTGTATGATTATGCTATTAATGTATGTAAATGTATGCTCTCAGAGGGCCCAATGGAAGATTGGCTAGGCCAAATGAGCCTTACTTACTTACCACACATTTCAGTTATATCCTCTCCAAGAGTAACATTTCGGGAGTATTAAAACCAATGTTTGTACAATTTTAAGCCTTGCAAAAGTGGTAAAATCACTGGATGTATAATACTGCCCTGGAGTATTTTTCGAATTTGTACAATGTCACTTGCGCTGAATCCTAACTACGGTAATACAAGAAACAAAAGCAATAGATTATATATTTTTATCCCTGCAAAAGGAAAAAGAGAAAATCATCTATCTTTTGTTTGCTTTCTAGATGCACATAATGAGATTACATGTTCAGTTTGTAAAATATGCGAATTTGTACAATGTCACTTGCGCTGAATCCGAACTACGGTAATACAAGAAACAAAAGCAATAGATTTTATATTTTTATCCCTGCAAAAGAAAAAGAGAAAATCATCTATCTTGTGTTTGCTTTCTAGATGCACATAATGAGATTACATGTTCAGTTTGTAAAATATGCGAATTTGTACAATGTCACTTGCGCTGAATCCTAACTACGGTAATACAAGAAACAAAAGCAATAGATTTTATATTCTTATCCCTGCAAAATAATTAAAAGAGAAAATCATCTGATATCTTCTGTTTGCTTTCTAGATGCACATAATCACACTGGTAAAGGCAAGCTCGCAGGGTAAGGAACAAACCCACAGGATAAGGAAATTTTTCCGATCAGGATAAGGAAGAAAATGGCGGAAACGGCATCACATGTGCAGGTTTGTTGTTGTTCTAGATCTCGTGTTATGGTTACTAATCAATACGGCTGCTCACATAAGCTTCACGGAAGACACATATTATTCACAAATTTGTCTTCGATGGTCCGAATTCGGCAGTTACAACCAGTCAAACGGAGAACCGGACACAATGGAGCTACTCAACCACGAAATCTCATTATTTAACATGAAACGCTCTTCTGGAGAGATGACATGCACTTTTTTGTTGGTTGTAGACATACACATGATAAATCGAACTGTTGCAAATACGATTTAAGGAAAATTGGAAATTGGAAGGCCCACGGTGAGAAATCCTAGTTCCATTTTCAATACAACGCCCACAGGCAAGGAAATGGGTACAACGCATATGATAAGACACAAAAGTTTGCAGGGAAAATGGTAGTTGTATGGTCGTAGCTCTAGTAAATTTCATCTCAGCTTAGGCTTTCCGATATTAATAATTAGTCCAAGATAGTTTAAAAGCACCAATTGTGACCTTTAGGAAACGTTCAAAATTTGTGTATATTGTCTTGGCATGCGCATTGCTCTGGTTCTAGCAATATGATAATCCCCTATGGGGGATAGACAGGTTGGGTTCATCGCGATAATGATTTAGAGAAATGATATATATGTCCATGCAGTGTTTCTGGTAGAAAATTGTATGTTTGTTCTTTTGGCTGAAAATAAGGTAGATAACCTCACCAAATTCGTGAGACATACCTATTGCATGGTCATTTAAGGGCCTGATATGGTTTGGCTCCTTTCTGGCACCCACTCAAATCCTCTTCAGTGTGTATCGTTTCACTTACTAACAGGCTTAGTAAATGGAAACATACAGAAACAAATTGTTTCGTTCTTCATGCACATGTATATTCAGAATAACTTGACTTTTGATGTGTCTGTATTGAGTCAATAAATTATGACGAAAATAGTAAGAGAAGTTTGATAAACAAATATCCCTTCGAAAGAAAAAGACAACAGAAAGTGCCTTTGGAAGCGCCTGATTATATAGGTTCAAACTGGCGCATTAATATATAAGGTAGCACTGCTAACCATTCGTACACTAAGTGAGTCGAATCTAGTTACCCCACCCACTTGCATTATCCTGGAGATATACGAAAAATGAAACATTACAGGATCAAAATGGAACAGTTACCAAATTATTCATTGGGTTCTGTAATAACAACATATATTTATCTTTACTATGAACGGAGTTATGGCAATTTTTATGTTGAATTGTCATAGTATAAACATACCTTATTTGTGAATGACCAAACATTTTTATTGATTTGTTTATCTTTTCATTAAACTTAATTTAGCTATCACCATAAAACATTTATGAAACAAATATTCAGTGTGTGTGTGTGTGGGGGGGGAGATATATAATGGGAAATCTTACCAGGCCCTTTGTACGCAGTTTGTCGTCGCATATAAGGCAAATATTAAAGTATATTCATGTATTGGTAACTGAATTTTTATGCCGACCTCGGTAGCTCAGTCGGATGCGTCGCGTCTGACTGGTGATCAGGAGGAAGCGGGTTCGATACCTGCCGGGTCGACAACATTCTTGGGTGGATATTGATCATGAAACTTTTTCTACGGCCATTCTGTACCTTCCGCTGATTTAAGAAGGGCAGTTGTCAATTTCTGGCGAAAGAATGTGCACTGTACTGGCTAAACGCTTACGTATACGCTTGCCCAGGAAAAAATGTGGATAGGTAAACTGCCCGACTCAAAAATGAGCAGGTCAGTTTACTTAAACGTAAGCGGTTAGCCAGAATGGTGCACATTCTTGATCAATCTCCACGAAAGAATGTTGCCGACCCCGGTAGGTATCGAACCCACGTCCAGTCAGACGCCCACCCGACTGAGCTACCAAGGCTGGCCAAGAGAGATAGGGGAGACAAAAAATAAAATTAAACAGAAAATACTCAGATACCTTCAATTTATTTAATAATTGTGTCTAAAACTTGTGTGTGCAGAGTGATCTTGGTCCACACTGTTTGCAAACATTATTCAAAACATTGTTATGGGTAAAGGGTGCACTGTTGCCTCATCCGAAGCGATTATAACGTGCAGCCACAACATATATTACTGGCAAGAAATAAGGAAGTTTATCCCAAATTATCTTTGGAACAATTCCTAACAAGGGTTTGTTTTACAAAATCCTGAAAATATGTTGTGGGTCCATGTTAAGAGTTAATGAAAAATATCACAATGTATACACAAACGAACAAAACCAACAATTTAAGTGTGAAAAAGGTTATTAAGAAAGCAATTAAGACCAGTCAACAAATGAGTCGGCCCGTTAACCAAGTGCTAATTGATCTTGTCTTCCAACAAGTTTAAACGAAATCATTAAATTTATCTATTTTTTGTATAGATATCAATTATTAGGTCTTGGCGATTTTGACCAGTCATAATATCACATGCTTAAAGGTATAGTTTAACAAGAGCTGTCACTATAAGTGAGCAATATCCCCGTTGGAGCTATCACAAAAAAGTGCGGACTTAAAAACGCACAAACCAACAAACGGACAGTGCAAAAACTATATGCTCTCCTACAGGGGCATTGAAACAAAATAAAATTTCTAATTGATTTTGATTAAAATTTTCTTTAAAATGTTCCTTCCACAAACATTACTGAAAACAAACCCAAAACAATAAATTGTCAATTTGAGTGAGTGAGTGAGTGAGTTTTTGTTTTACGTCCCACCAACAGCTAAGGTCATACAGAGACGGGACCTCGGTTTAAAGACTCATCCGAAAGTCTGGAGAAGCCCGGGATCGATCCTGCGATCTCTGGTTTACAAGGCGAGTAGCGTAACCACTGCACCACGGAGGCTTCTAAATTGTCAATTTGAACTGGACATTATATTAACCTGGCCAAATGGTCCTAGGTCAAATCGTCCCGGCCATATCGTCCTAGTGGGTGGGAGGTATTATAATGCTAGAACCAGAGCAATGCACATGCCAAGACAATGCACACAAACTTTGAACGTTTCCTAAAGGTCACAACTGGTGTTTTAAACTATTTTGGACTAATTATTAATATCGGAAAACCTAATCTGAGATGGAAATTTACTAGAGCTACGTCCATACAACCACCGTTTTCCCTGCAAAATTTTGTGTCTTATCATATGCGTTGTACCGATTTCCTTGCCCGTGGGCGTTGTATTGAAAATGGAACAAGGATTTCTCAACGTGGGCCTTCCAATTTCCAATTTTCCTTAAATCGTATTTGCAACAGTCCGATTTATCATGTGTATGTCTACAACCAACAAAAAGTGCATGCTATCTTCCCAGAAGAGCGTTTCATGTAAAATAATGAGATTTCGTGGTTGAGTAGCTCCAATGTGTCAGGTTCTCCGTTTGACTGGCTGTAACTGTCGAATTCGGACCATCGAAGATAAATTTGTGAAAAATATGTGTCTTCCATGAAGCTAATGTGAGCAGCCGTATTGATAAGTAACCAAAACACGAGATCTAGAACTTCAACAAACCTGCACATGTGATGCCGATTCCGCCATTTTCTTCCTTATCCTGATCGGAAAAAAATCCTTATCCTGTGGGTTTGTTCCTTACCCTGCGCACTTGCCTTTACAAGTGTGATAATGAGATTACATGTTCAGTTTGTAAAATATGCTGGTCTTTTTTCTTTTTGGTCATATTCTCTTGATACTTGAAGCACTCAAATAACAAATAAAACTTTCCATGTTACTAGAACATGAGAAGGCACCCACACATCGGGGCTTGCAGAAATAGATTTATTTGCACAGTGCTTCTACGTAGAGCTGACACAGACCGAACATGGAAAAACGGCCTAGAGAGTCTTAGCCTGCCCGGGCAAAGTTGTGCGGGTAGGACCTCCCCTGAAATAGACCCTGTGGATCTGTTTGGGCGATGAGGCTTGAGATGTCGGTTCATCTAAATGCCACGTTTAAGTCCCACAAAACTGAAAGCAACATCTCCATAATGACCTAAACGGTGTTGAAAGGGATGTAAGACCTCAATTCAAACAAAGCAAAATGAAAATGAATCAAAGCCGCAAATGGAAATCAGGTTACTGCCTCTAAACCTTTGTTCCCACGCCACATCCGATCCGGATCCTCTCGTCAAATTTTCAGTAAACAAAGACATGTGCTCTTTTATACTCCGACAGTGCTATTCCTTGTTAATAAGATTAAAGTAGACAAACCATTAAATAGTGTATATTTTTTGTATGGTTATGGCCACCGGCCAAAAGGCGACCATTTGTCTTAATTTTCTCAGACAGGCACACACGCACGGATTTTGTAGCATATTTTCAGTTTTTGATGAGTATGAAATGAGTTGAGGCTAAATTTAACATAAAAGGCTACGATATAATATTGTGACGTAAAATATTATTAATGCTGTTCACTGTAATGAATTATTCTTGAAAATTTCAGCCGTGTTGCTCCGATACTGTCAAGGTGGTTGTAACACTGGCGTTGTAGTTCCTACGAGTTTAAATTGAGAAACCAAATAAATATGTTTTCCTAAATGATCCCAAGATAGCGAGATTTGTCTTGCATGAATTTTATCTTTGATAAATATCCTTTTCTCTGTTTTTTGTTGTTGTTGATTTTTAATTTGATTTTCTGATAGAATCTTAAACTATTTATTTAGTTGGTTAAAATTGGAATTTTTATGCCTGCTGCTCGGCCTCCAAGGGTTCAAGTTTCATTTTGCTTTAACGTTTTCCTTTCGCACTTTTAACGTTTTCCTTTCGCGCTGAATGACCCATCAAGTGTTTCACCAGTTTCTTTTCTGTTGAGCCCTCATCCTTGAATCAGCATACAATTATCTGTGATTTATTTGTTGCTAATGTTGGTTCATTAATATGTTACAAGACCTCAAAACGTGTAGAACATATGAACGTTTAAAATACAAAGCATGCTTAAAGGAGCAACAACAGAAATCAGAAAATAAGCCCTTCATTAATTATTTCTGATCATGCAGAATCAAAACTGTTACTGGTGACTCATAAAATTACCATGCCCTATCTCTCACCAACGAGGTAAACCTAGCCACACCTTCAGCTTAGGAACGATTGAATCGGGAATTACATTCCAATATCAAATGGTCAGAGGGAAGAAAGATTCTTCGTAAATATCAGTTCTTGCAATAGGGGTCTCGCACACCAACAAGTGATGATTTCAACAGCCCCTTGCTTGGGAAACAAGGTCATCTGCTGGACTGCTGGCAGTACTATTTAGACCTTTGTGGAATAGAATGAATGTGCTGTTCCTTATCCTTTTCTTGAGAGACCCCCATCTTAATTTTCCTATTATTCCAGCCCCACACTAAGCTTCAAAGCTATAATTGCTAATGTTAAAAATCTAGCAGCTCTAATCTGAACTTTTTTTTTTTAATTTCTTCATTAAGGACTACTCTCTGGGGGTCCTAGATACAAATACCATATTCCAAGATTGAGCGAACAAGTTCTTTATATGTTTTTACATCTTTAGAACACTGGTGAGGATTTCACCTCATGAAACCAAGCGTTCTTTTTGCCATAGAACAGATGTTACTATTGTGTGTATTCACACTCAAATCGTGTGATGGTCACACAAAAGTAGTCAATGGAGCACATTTTCGAGGACCGTTCCCTCTAATGTGTCCGAAGTCACTTAACGGTTTTAAAGGTCCTCTTTCTACTTATCTTTATAATACATGTATTACATTTAATTGACTGAAATCGCATGCCCTATGTCATTATAAATCCAAGTGAGTCCTCTATCTATAAGTTGCCGACAGCAAACACAGTCGTCTTCAAAAAGTCGTATTTCTGAGTCAACGTCGGTGGAAATATGCTTATTGTATAGGGAAAATAACATGAGAATGGTCCCTTTGGGATCACAGAAAAAAAACTGAAACTCACTCCACAGCTTCGCCATGAACAACACCTCGCTGTTGTCTTTAGCAAAGAATGACATCTATCTATTGGAGGGTCTCAAACCCACATGCCATAACCAAATAATTTAAATTTAAGTCGTTCATAGCCTTCTCGAAACCCAGAATAAATGCCCCACTTTGTTCAAGATTTTTACCCATTCTTTATTAACAGTGCTCAACTGAGTTTCAAAACCATGCCTTTTCCTTATTACACATTGTCCGACAAAAGTTTATGGTCGTCAAAGTGGGCCATGATGTTTGAACAGACTATATGTTCAAGCAGGTTACATTGTATACAAATCAGGGACACAGGTCGATAATTACAAGCAAGAGCCCTATCTCATGTTTTGATAGAGTGGACAAATATTCGCTAGAGGCCTGTCTTTGAGGATTTCAACCGCATCAAGAGACTGTAGGATTAGATATGCAAACACTGGACTACACGTTTCTCTGAGGATTCTATATACATGGAATGAAGATTTTTACAACATCATTATCAATTTGTTCATCTGGAGACTGAATATCTTCAAACTGTCCCCGGAAAAAATATTACTCTTCTTATCACGAGTAACCATTTGTTTGAACACGGCTTTCTGGCACATTCATGAATACTGTCAATTAATACTTGTCCTTTAGACTGACTTAGCATTATGTCATGTTTGCTGAGCCTCTGAAGTTAAGTCGCCCAAAACATCGACTTACGGACGTTTTTCTGTGTTTATGCTGAGACTTAATACAATCAAGTTAATCCTTAAACAATTGGAAGTCTTCTTCGGTGCCATTTGTTTTTTGTTCTTTGTTGTTCTTTGTTAGTTCCACGGTTGTTGTAATTATTTTCTTTTACTGATATGTATGAGACTCCGGCCCCCGCTCATCGGGGCTTTAAGAAATAAATGGGCTGCATGGTGCTTCCAGGCAGAGCTGAAACCGACCCACACACGAGTACTGGTAAACCGCGTAAAGGATCTAAGCCTGCCCAGGCAAAGCGGTGGGAGCGTCCATGCTTATAAAACCTATTTGTTTCATTGGGCGGCAGGGCTTGAGATGTCATTTCATCTCAGTGTCAGGTAAAAGGCCCACAAAATTGGAAGCAACGTCTCCAAAATTACCTTTACAGTGTTGACGGGGACGTCAAATCAAACAAACAAATGTATGATACTTATTAAATTCATCTAACAGAGACGCAAATTATTTTGCTGATTCACTTTATCGCAAGTTTGTTCCAGTTATTGAATCAAACGTAACTGATAACGGTTGCTTCTTTTAATTTAGTTGTTGAAAGTAGGGTTGGGATAAGGTTGTATCTGTTCCTGTTGCTTTTTTCAACAAGGGTTGTAACAATAATTCGTCAAGATGCAATCTCATACATAAATGCTTATCTTTTCAGATGAAGAAGGGGTTGTCATCAACATTAGAAAGGCCAATCATCACTCATTTAATCACTCTTTATTGTAATCTGGTACAAAGAAATGCACAAAACAGACCTATATTGTTTTGCCGTAATAGACCATAATAAACTCTTGGGAACTACAGAAGAGCTACCTCTATAGTATGGGAGCATCACGGCTGAATTTTTAATGAATTATCGCTGTATTTTCAAGAATAATACTTTACAGTGAACATGGTTAATGACATTTTATGTTAAAAATGATATATTGGAGCCAGTTCTATCAGATTTAGTGTCAAATCCTTCGATATCTTTTATCAACATCGTCATCATTATTATTATCATCCTGTGATTCTAATGTGTGAAATTTGCACAGTTGTAATTTTTGCTATCTGTTTCAATCCTTTACATCCGCGTAATAATAGTACTTTCTTTCTTTCTGTAATTCTTTAGTGCAAATTAAAATCAAAAATGAGTTCCTTTAAGAGCAATGAAAACATTCATAAGAAAGAAGATGGGTCATACTACGTAGTTTCGGCTAATAAAGCCTCATCAGTGACCCTGTAATGATCCGGAAAAGAAAGCCAGAGGAAAGATACTGTAATTTTGCGAATTTCGAATAGGCAGTCGATTCAAAGACTGATATAAATCAAAATGGGGTCCAAATCATTAAAAACCTGTCTAGAATATGAGTCTAAACGAATAATTTATTTCTGATTTCCCAGAATATTCACGCTGATCTCAAAGGGCCAAAAGTAAAATATAAACTGCACTATGGATTACGTTCAGGTGTATACACTCCAGGGTTTGCAGGATGAAAACCTACACAGTAATCATACGGTAGGGATATTTTACCTGCACAGGGGATTGTTCTTCCGGCACAGCGGAGGGGGGGGGGGATGGGGGGCTCCAGTTAACTTCATGCTTTTAATGGTCCCAAGACTGACATGTTGCTCCCAGTGAAGGCCAGCGTATGAACCCGCTTTGGAACGGCATGTGAGGTATCTACGTCGCTGAGATCACCGAATGCCAATGACCCCGCTTAGGCGACCTCTTTTCTTCTGTAGACCCCAACAGAGAGCTGGAAGGCATACAAGCGATCTTCCTACCCGTCCTTATCAAACCCCTCAGTGTCACCAAGATCAGCCAAAGCCACCCCAGGGCATTTTCTAACCCCACACGGGCCGCTTGCGTCAACCATTCCTTATATGTAGGGTTGCGCTCATATACTCGAACGGTAACATCTCCCCGTCGGTGTCTCTAAGTGAGATAATTAGCTGCGAAATAGGCCCTGACGACAACCTCTTGTACTGTAAGACAGGAAATGATTCAGTTCTACCAGCTCCACACTTTTCGTTCTCGACGGGAACAGATCCAAGCAGTGTAGTGGGGCGACCGTTATGCAGATTGTCTGAAGTATTTAATTCACCAAGGTGAAAGTAGACCTCACGATGGACGGCCAGCTTGTGTGACTCATTTGCAGTGAACGTCTTGGTGCGGCCTCCTTCCAAGTAATGGCCATTGTTATTGATCAGCGCCAAGGGAGGGGGTTTGAAAGTATTGTCGGAAAAGCCTAAGATATTAGCTACTTCGCGATCCATTGTTATAACTTCTCTGGGCTTTACCGTTAATTGCAGTAGACCAGAGGGTTCATCTAGAGTGAGTTCGGCGCCCAACCTTTTCGTTCAACTCACAGACGTTACAATACCCGTCAGGTATTATTTTTTCAGTCTTGTTATTTGAGACCTTATTGTTCCTTTTTCGCCGTGCTTATGTTGTACCACCAGTGATAATACGTCAACTCGCAGAGAGCAATCTCTCGCTCACCCGCAGACAGGGTCCTGGCAAGATTGATTGGCACATCGTTTTGAACGTCAGTGAGTGTGATGTACATTATAATCACCAAAATGGGTATGGATACAATGGCGTTTACGTTTAATAGCTTGGCAAAAATTCAGGCAGGCGCCCATTTCAAATATAAAGAGTCAGCAGCAGGGGAGCCCAACCTAGATATAATGGTCGACGATAAGAGAAGTCACTTCCTTCCCAAGTACCCGATCATCTTCGATTATCAAAAAGCATCCGCTTACACGCAAACAAAAGCTTAACGCGGTGTGGGACAACACCTGGCAGCATTATCAAAACCCTCCGCTTACCGGGGACGTCATTACGGCAAACAAGGCGTGGGACAGCTGGCAGCACGCCCCCTTCAGCTGGCGGCAGTGCCAGCTGAACTTTGCGGTTTGGTGCGCAACCGCCGGATGTGGTGTTTCATTCCAGGACCATCTCTAAGCGGAGGAGTCCCTTCTTGCAAGCCTGTATTGCTTTCATGTCTTTTATGCGACGAGGCGTCTGCTTGAGGAGCTAAAAGTCGCCCTCCCTTGGGACGAGTCCTATTTATGGTATGATAATCAATATGACTCCAGGGCCTACAAGCGGCTTTGCGAGGAGGTCGCCGTTCCGCCTTCTACAGATTGGAGGCAAAAGCTGGACTACGGGTGTCAAGGCCTCGGATCTTTTAGTACTTCATGACCCCTTCGGGGAAATACCGCAGTGATCACAGCTCCGATGGCCCCTTCTTTCATCCGAAGGATGCCATACGCCATAATGCGGATATTTCAAAGGTGTGGACGATGTTCTTTCTCGATAAATCAGATGGCTTCACGCCAGCGGGTGTCGTGCGCCTCAACGACGCGATTCGGACTTACGTTTGGGCAATCCTGGGAACGCAAGCTCAAACCCGTTCCAACATTCTCAAAGTCGGGACGGGGTTTGACGCCCAAAAGCAGTTTACGGCGAATCTCGAAGACGCCATCCCCTCACCCGTCGACATCCCCAGCAGCATCGATCGCTATCAAAAGACGTTGCAATATGCATCCACACCACTGGATTACGTCTGCGAGAGAGCGCTCTACTTGATGCCGAGCGACATGGCACTCCATCCAGGCAATGTCCAAGGTTATAATAACCAAATCCAAAAAGCGGGGTCAGACGCTGCCATCGGCCAAAACCCAGGAATAAACAAGGCGGCACTGATTCAACCTGCCTCTAAAGTCGATAGCACATTCCAGGGAAAAACTGTCGCACCAGCCGGGACCGATCCGCGAGTACCCGCAGGGCCACCGCCCGAAGGGCCGCCTCGACTGTCGCGGTTGCCCCGGACCGGAAATCCGGTCTCGATCATGAAGAAGAAAAATCAGCTCTCATAGTCGCAGGGATTTGGGTTGGCTTAGTGGTGCTTTGGTTGGTCGCGCGCTAGCCAGTCCCGTGCAGCCACGAGAAGAAGGGCCCCCACGTCGATGAGCAAGGCCCACAAATTATCTGCGAACCATGAAGCGGCCTTCCCTAGCGTGCTCAATGGCCAAGAGACGATGAATTCGATGATTCCGGGCAGGGCAGCCGCAGCCTTGCCGGCCAAATTGGCCAGGGCACGCCCGAGGGACTGTAGGTGCTTTTTACCCACTCCTTGACCCCGCCCTTGCTGGGAGCCGGTACACTCCCGTCGACGCCGGTCAGCGCAAGCACTAGGGTCGAGATTGTCATCCCAATCGCTGTAAGGAAGCTCACGATCGTTATCCACTGTTCGCGGAAGAGTGTCCGTATTCGCTCAGCCAGCGTCTTGTCTTCATGAAGAAGCCGCCTGAATGTCTCACGGATTCTGTTAATCTGGGACCGGAGAACTTCTCTGTTCTAGAGAGGGCTTCGAGATTCGACTGTCTTTCGATTTCGATGTCAGAGAGCTCGCTCTCCAGTTTTATGATTCGGTCTTGAATCTCCTGCTGCATCTCGGGGCCGTCCGTTTCCGTCAGTTTCCGCCGCTCCCTGGCCAAGTGTTTTCAACTTGGGATTTTCCCTCCTCGACATTTGACAGTTTCGCCAGGTTGTTCGCCAATTCATCTCGGGTTCGAGTCATAGCCTTTTCAAGCCCAGCGATCTCTCTTTTGACCTGGGTGACCCACGCGGTGTCGATAGGCTGATCATCAATTGTCTTCAATACGGTCTCAACGTCTTCTGCGCTGCGGCGCGCGCTATCGGCTATGCCGGGGAGGTCCTGAAGTTCGATATATTCAAGGTTCGCACCGCTCGGGAGGGCATTATCTGACTGCTGGAGAGCTTTCACAGCGGAGCTACTTAGACGCTGCGTATTCGATGTGAATTCAGGGAACCCCAGTGTACTTCGTAGTGCATGTATGCTGCCCCCTCCGTATCTTGTGGCCAGTGTTGATAGGGCCAGAAACCGGAATTGTCCCCTCGTCGCAGTGATAGGGATCTTTTTGTCGCCCGGGGTCCAGTAGAGTGTTTTGCCGTCGGCATCGATCCCAAACTGGCTACAGTCGATCCTGTCGTCAGGGCGCAACCCATAGACACGGTTCACTTTGTAGAAAGTGTCAACCAGGCGCTTTTTCTGAGCCTCAAGTTCTGCCTGTTTCAACTCGCCCTGCAGATTCTGCAAATTGTCCCCGGATGTGTTTAGATCTTGCTTGACGGGCAGTGGTGCCTCCATAGAGGGGGGTGGGGGGGTGTCGGGGAGGTCGAAATCATAATCATCGTCTATTCCAGGCCCGTCTGGGTCTAACATTGGGTTTTCGAAATCCTAGTCAGCCATTATGTCAACTTACATTTAAAGATATCGCACAAGTTTAATAAGAAATGTTATTATGGCTTCAAGCCAATTTGGACGCAAGCTTGATCCTTATAGGCGCCTCAGCGAGTCCCTGGGCGTAAAGGGCGAGCGCCGAAGCATCGTCATTTCCCACAACCCGAGCACAATTGACGAGAAACAACAGCTGCTTGTCCGGTTTCCCAACCTTGGAACAAACGATGCGATTATCCCCGGGACCGCGAGATTGTCTCTCACGATCACGCTTCACAGCGATGATGCCAACTGGACTGTGGTTCAGAACCTTGGCCGCGCGACAGTGAAATAGACGGCCGTCAAGATCTCGGGGAACGAGGTCCTCAGTATCGACGACAGTGACGTCTACCACTGTTACATCGATCTCTGGAAGACGGCCTCAGAGAGGAAAAATCACCACTATCAAGGCATTGATACGTCTGATAACCGAAACACAACGCAGATTCGAATCAATGCTGGAGATAAAAATGTGTCTGTTGCGGTTGACAAAGCCATCGCCGATACTTTCGGCAACCGCTTCTACTTTCCGCTCGATTTCGAGCTGTTGGAAAGCCACATGCCATTTTACCTGAGCGCGCCTGGAGACCGCCTCGAGTATGAACTCACCTTTAACGACTACAGCAGCGTGGTGCATGCCACGGGCGATAATAACGCCTCTTACAGCATTGAGAACATCAGTATCGAGTATGACATGATCACCCTGCCAGAGCTGGCCCGCATGATCAGCAACCAGTACAAAAGCCGCCTCGCGATCCTGTACGACCGGGTACTGCGGCACCGAATATTCAGCAAAGACAAGAGCGACACACTCTGGAATATCAATCTCAACGTGCCTGCCCGCAGCATGAAGGTCATCCTGATGCAAATACTCCCTGTGGCTTGACCTCTGTACTACCGACGACGACCGGCTTCATGGCAGTGGCCGCCGCATAGAGAATGCCAGCGAAGGCGTGACAATCCAGATCACAAAAACAGCAGAGGGGGCTGGCGCATTGAACATCTATCTCTAAGTCATCATGGATGCACAGCTTAACATCGAAGATGGCCGGTTCGTCTCAGCGGTCTATTAATGTTCCTGAGGAACGATTAATAAATCTCCTACCGCACACGGCCCATTCGGCGACAATATGCGGGCAAACGGGATGCGGAAAAAAGTTTTTATCCTCGATCTGCTCGAAGGCCCCTACAGGGAGTTCTTTCGGCACATCGTGGTCCTCTGCACCACCATAAAGTATAATAAAACATACCAGCGCCCCTGCATCTGGACCGACCCTGGACGATTACCTGCGACCGTTTTACCAGGTGTTTATGGGCGAGCCTACCTTATATATCATCGATGACTGCTCGGCCACGAAGGCTTTGACGAAAAAGAAAGACATGCTGTCAGAGCTAGCGTTCTCGGGCCGCCACGCCGACCAGAGCGTCTGGGTCCTCACCCAAAAGTACAACTCCGTCCTGAAGGACTTGCGCGAGCAGACGCAATGGGTCTGTTTGTGTCACTGCAAGGATCGTGATTCATTTGAAGACTGCTTGCGCGAGAATGACGTGATCTCCACACGAGAACAGCGGGCGTCGGTGAGGCAGCAGTTAGCCGAGACAAAGCATGCTAAGCTTTTGTTAAAGAGAGACCAACTAGCTGCTTATATGGTGTTAAGTAATGTACGAAGTAACCGAAGGACTGCTAATCACAGTGCTTGGCGCGCAGCTGGTACTGCTGTTCTTTATTGCTAGGCAGTGTGTTTACATTACTCGGATGTGTGTTAACACACACGCACGCTTCTGCCAGCGCTTTCGACACCATATTAGACTGGTCCGCCAACTCGCAATGAATCGCAAAGCAATAGCTATGGACTGTGACGAACTGATCGATGAGCTGATATGAATCACAGAGCAAAGACAGAACACTGACGCTAAGGGGGGGGGGGGGGGGGCCCAACCGCGGAAGGAACGGCAGCGATGTCAGACGGCCATTGGGAGCCGCTCCTCTAGGACCGGGTGCAAAAATACCGTGAAAGGCTCGCCGCATTGGTAGTGGGAGGCCAAGCCTAGCAGTATGGACTAGTGGTTCATGGAAAGGTCCTCACCATCGAACAGATCGACGCTCTGGACAATAGCGAAATCGAAAAGCTTTACGCCCGCTATGAAACAAGGCTTGGGGCAGCGATGACGAAGACGCTGGGTCTATAGCGCTCCAGCTTTATGCAGGGCTGGCATCTATGTTTCTCCCGATACCGGCCGAAAACCAACCTGGACTTTTTTCTGACCTCGAGGTCGACCCGTTTGTCGGACTCGCACTTAGCAGTGCTACCTGCGAGCTCGACCATCGCTATGGCATGTACTTGGCGCCGCTAACTGCCGCGCTTACTACAGTGAAGCATCAATGACATCAATGCCCTATTACCATCTATGACTTAAACGATGTTGGAGAACGAGCAGATTGTTGCGGAGCAACAGGAGAACCAAGAGCCAGCACAGAGTCCGGCAGACAGAGTTACGACCCCCAAGCCTTTGCGAAGCAACACGGTTAATGATCCGAAAAAGTGGCGGCCTGGCGTGCTGCCAGAAAGGCCAAACAGGAACGGCTGCTCGAACAGCTTCGGACGGCCAAAGACTCATTTCGTCCACCAGTCAGCGCAGCTGATGTCAGTATTCCTCCAAAGGAAGCGGTTTCAAAGGAACCGTCACGCAGTGGTGCAGCTCACAACCATGGACTAACCGACTGGACCCCATGGATCATTGGGGCTTGTCTTACGGGCGGTGCGCTCATGTTTCTTCTGCGCTTGCGCGCCACACATGCTGTACAAACGCCACAAGTGACCTCAGGACAAGCGACGACGACCGGCTCCACGGCTCCGGCAGGCGGATAGAGAATGCCAGCGAAGGTGTGACCATCAAGATAACGAAAACAGCCGAGGCTGCTGGCGCATTGAACATCTACCTCTACGTCATCATGGACGCGCAGCTTAAAATCGAAAATGGCCGGTTCGTCTCAGCGGCCTATTATTGTTTCTGAGGAACGATTAATAAATCTCCTACCGCGCACAATATGCGGGGCAAACGGCGACAATATGCGGGGCAAACGAGATGCGGAAATAACGTTTTCATCCTCGATCTGCTCGAAGGCCCCTACCGGGAGTTCTTTCGGCACATCATGGTCCTCTGCCCCAACATAAAGTATAATAAAACATACCAGCACCCCTGGATCTGGACCGACCCTGAGGTATACGTTCTAGCGCCTTCACGATTACCTGCGAGCGTTATACCAGGTGTTTATGGGCGAGCCTACCTTATATATCATCGATGACTGCTCGGCCACGAAGGCTTTGACGTAAAAAAACGTGCTGTCAGAGCTAGCGTTCTTGGGTCGCCGAAAGTACAACTCCGTCTTAAAGGACTTGCGCGAGCAGACGCGCTGGGTCTGTTTGTTTCACTGCAATAATCGTGATTTATTCGAAGACTGCTTGCGCGAGAATGATGTGATCTCCACACGAGAACAGCGGGCGTCGGTGAGGCAGCAGTTAGCCGAGACAAGCTTTTATTAAAGACAGACCAACCAGCTGCTTATATGGTGTTAATTAATGTACGAAGTAACTGAAGGACTGCTAATCACAGTGCTTGGCGCGCAGCTGGTACCGTGTTCTTTATTGCCAGGCAGTATGTTTACATTACTCGGATGTGTGTTAACACACACGCACGCTTCTGCCAGCACTTTCGACACTATATTAGACTGGTCCGCCAACTCGCAATGAATCGCAAAGCAATAGCTATGGACTGTGACGAACTGATCGATGAGCTGATAGGAACGACAGAGCAAAGGCAGAACGCTGAAGCCCAAACCGCGAAAGGAACGGCAGTGACGTCAGACGGCCATGAGGAGCCGCTCCTCGAGGACCGGGTGCAAAAATACCGTGAAAGGCTCGCCGTTTTGGTAGTGGGAGGCCAAGCCAAGCAGTATGGATTAGTGGTGCATGGGAAGGTCCTCACCGCAGAACAGATCGACGCTCTGGACAATAGCCAAATCGAAAAGCTTTACGCCCGCTATGAAACAAGGCTTGGGGCAGCGATGACGAAGACGCTGGGGTCTACAGCTCTCCAGCTTAATGCGGGGCTGGCATCTATATTACTCCCGATACCGGCCGAAAACCATCCCGGACTTATTTCTGACCTCGAGGGCGACCCGTTTGTCGGACATGCACTTAGCAGTGCTACATGCGAGCTCTACCATCGCCATGGCATGTACTTGACGCCGCTAACTGCCGCGCTTACTACAGTGGAGCACATCAATGCCCTATTACCATCTATGACATAAACGATGTCGGAGAACGAGCAGATTGTTGCGGAGCAACAGGAGAATCGAGAACGCAGACAGAGTTACGACCCCAAGCCTTTGCGAAGCAACACGGTTAAGGATCCGAAAAAAGTGGCGACCGGGTGTGCTGGAGCTGCTGCCAGAAAGGCCAAACAGGAACGGCTGCTCGAACAGCTTCGGACGGCCAAAGACTCATTTCGTCCACCAGTCAGCGCAGCTGATGTCAGTATTCCTCCAAAGGAAGCGGTATCAAAGGAACCGTCGCGCAGTGATGCAGCTCACAACCATGGACTAAACGACTGGACCCCATGGATCATTGGGGCTTGTCTTACGGCGGTGCACTCATGTTTCTTCTGCGCTTGCGCGCCACACAGGCGGTACAAACGCTACAAGTGGCACCCCCGTTGACTCATCGACAGCGTCGATGCCAAAGCGGCTTGTTGTTTCGCAGCAACCACAATTAAAGACAAGCCCAGACCCATTCTATATGGAGTGAAGCCCGTTGCGTAGCAATAATGACAACCACGGCAGTTGATGGTAAAATGCTTGTCAACGCGCTCTACCACAGCGGAGTCGTCTGTGGCATCGCCGAAACTAGACTTCATACCCCGCGATGTGGGCATGGCCATAGTTGACGTCGCTCTCGCCATTGCAACCAAAGACATGCTAATTAAACAGGGGCTGATACCTGCTGATATCATGAAGTAATGGCGAATATTGCTATGCTCGTTGGCGGTGCCCTGGTGAACGATCTTGCGTTCTCGGGATCGAACTACTTGTTCTCCAGTTTAAAGAGCTCTGGCGTCGACGAAGAGCGCAAGCGTCACGATAAAGCCGTCGAAGAATTGCAGGATGCACAGGCAGAATGGTCTCGAAAACGGACCGACCGTATTGATTTCATTACTGAAGAACTCCGCCGCCAGGGGCACGCCGTTCGAACTTTCAAAAACGTCGATGACGCGATGCACAGGTCGCAGGGAAAAATGTCAGCCTTGCTGACCTGGGCCCCGAGCCCGTGCTCTCCGACTTTTAACAACCGAGCGACGACCAGAAAGACCGCGAGATTGCCTTCATCATCTTGGGAATGGGTGTTACTGGCTTCGCGATATATAAACTGGCCTCATCCCGATCATAAGTTTTGTCTTTAGGACGAAATGGGCACATCAGAGTGGTTAGTACGGAATGGGCACAGTCAATTGGCTGATCAGTGTGAAATGTGTTACAACCGACTATGTAGGACCACAGCTGGCTGGTTACATCTGATCCGGTGTCTTTAGGACGAAATGGGTACTTGTTAGTACCGAATGGGTAAACAGGCTGATCAATGTCTTTAGGATGAAATGGGTACAGGTTAGGACCGAATGGGCACAACTGGCTTGTCAGTGTCTTTAGGATGAAATAGGTACAAATAACTAGTTAGAATCGAATAGGCCTCACTCGCTTGTAAGCGATCAATTACTTCAGTCAAGATTACTATTATGAAACGAAACGTCTGTTGTATTCGATAAAACATTGGCAAAAAACGTTTTTACCTTGACAAAACTTTTCTGTCTTGACTAAAATAAAAATATCTGGTCAATAGTAGACAACATTGCCAGTAAAATAAAATTTCCGTCAAAGTTTGTTTACACTGACAGTGAAAATATACTGCTCTACAAAATGAATGTATTGATTTTACAATAACAATAAGGAGCAAATTCTTTCCTTTAAGGATAGTGTGTGTGCGAATTCGGGTTTAACGTCGCTTTCAACAATTTTTCAGTCATATCACGACGGCGTCTGGCTGCTCCTTTAAGGATAGACCCCTGTTTCTTTATAATCTTATATTAAAGTATTTCTAAAATTATTCGCTATAAAACCCTCTGGGACTGTTGGCGTTGTGAATCATTTTACACCAGGAGATTCCCCCGCGATACGGCGGGCAAACAAATATTTTATTCTATTGCATCCCCTCTCGGTGGGGCCGACCCGGGGGATGGGGGTGGGGGTGGGCCCCACAGTATTGCGGGGATGAATTTTTTTTTTGCCCTCGGCATCCCCACTCGGTGGGGCCGACCCGGGGGGTGGGTGGCCCAACAGTGTGGGGTGGGGGTTGTTCCAGAACCCTTATTGTGAATACTACTGCATGACTCTTACCATATGTTGCACTTTACCATATGTATATTTGAACAGACAGGCCTGAGCAAACAGTGAAGACCCAGATGAGACGCCATCAGGGTCTGCACTGTTTGTAACTCATCTCGCTAGTTTAAGCATAACTTTGGGTAGTAAATTGTACGTAACAAGTAATCGATTAGGAGCAAATCAGAAATGATAATCATTTTTGTGGAATTTATCGATCGATTAATCGATTATACGATTAATCGTGTCAGCCTTAGCAACATCCCTATGAAGTTTGAATGAAATTGGCCCAAGGGTACAGGAAAAATTGTCATTTGAAGATTTTTTTTCTCTTATAGCTCTGGCGGCCATCTTGTTCATCAGAGCAGAATGATTTTAGCTATTTTGGTAGGGAGTCACCTATGTAACAGTCTTGTGAAGTTTGAATCAAATTGACCCAAAGGTTAAGGAGGAGTTCGCGTTTAAAGCAAATTAACGATGTTTTTTCTATTTTTAGCTGTGGCAGCCATTTAGCCTGTTTTAGCTATTTTTGGTAGAGGGTTACCTATTTTGGTAGGAGGTCTACTAAGCAACATTCCTATGAAGTTTGAATGAAACCCAAGGGTATAGGAGGAGTTGTCGTTTATAGGTTTTTCTATTTTTAGCTCTGGTGGCCATCTTGTTTGTCAGAGCGGAACGATTTTAGTTATTTTGGTAGGGAGTCACCTGGACAACATTCCTGTGAAGGTTGAATCAAATTTGCCCAAGAGTTTAGGAAGGGTTTGCATTTGAAGCAAATCTACGATGTTTTTCTATTTTAGCTCTGGCGGCCATATTGTTCATCAGAGCAAAAGAATCTTTAGCTATTTTGGTAGAGGGTCACGTAAGCATCATACCTATGAAGTTTGAATGGAATTGGCCCTGGGGTTTGGGAGGAGTAGTCGTTTAAAGATTCTTCTATTTTTAGCTCCGGTGGCCATCTTATTCATCGATGCTATTTTGGTAGAGGGTCACCTTGGCAACTTTCCTATGAAGTGTTAATGAGAGTGGCCGAGGGGTTTGGGAGGAGTTGTCGTTTAAAGATTTTTCTATTTTTAGCTCTGGCGGCCATCTTGTTCATCCGAGAGGAACCATTTTAGCTATTTTGGTAGAGAGTCACCTAAGTGACATTCCTGCGAAGTTTAAATGAAATTGGTTCAAGGGTTTAGGAGGAGTAGTCTTTTAACGCAATTGTTGACGACGGACGGCGGACATTGACTGATCACAATAGCTCACCATGAGCACTTCGTGCTCAGGTGAGCTATATAGGCATTTTTAGCAATCAAGGGGACGTAACTCTACGATCGATATGCCGACTTCACAAGTTTTCAAACTCATCCGAACTTTCATCCCTGACTTACCTGTTTGTAAGTTTCAAGAAGATCCGATTAAAACTGAAGGGGCTTCAATGATGACGAGGTTAAAACTAAACATTTTCAACAAAGTAGGGGAAATAACCCTGTCAGTTATCGTCGGACATCGCTAATTTTCGAACCCATCCGAGCTTTAAGTCCTGACTTACTTGTATGTAAGTTCCAGGAGGATCTGATCAAAACTGAAAGGGGATGGTCAAAAATAGGCATTTTCAGTAACCAAGGGGACGTTGCTCTGTGATTAATGGGTAGACTAAGCCGTTTTCGAATCATCCGAGTTTTTATCCATTGTAAGTCTACAGGGCCTTGTAGTTGCTATAGCAACCAAAGTTTTCATTCAATTTAAAAAACAAAAGAGCTTAGAGGCATGCACCAGATGAGAAATGGTTGAGATCAGCCTGCAGGTTGCAGAGATATAGCTGGTCAAAGGTGTGGACGGACTGACGACGGATGGACGGCGGACGACCAACTATACTACAAGCTCGCCTGGAGCCTTCGGCCCCGGTGAGCTAATTACTGAAGGGGCTATGGTGATGACACGGTAAAAAAAAAAGCATTTTCTGCAATAAAAGGGGTGTAACTCTATGATAAATAGGCCAACCTCACCAGTTTTCGAACTCATCCAAGCTTACATCCCTGACTTACTTGTTAGGAAGTTTCATGAAGATTCGATCAAAACTGAAGTATTTTTAGCAAATAGGTTTCAAGAAGATCCGATGAAAACTGAAGGAGTTACGGCGATGACAAGGTCAAAAATAGGCATTTTCTTCCATCAAAGTGACGTAACTCTATGATAAATAGGCTGACATTATCAGTTTTCAAACTCACCTGACTAACTTACCTTTAAGATTCAAGAAGGTACGATAAAAACTGAAGGGGCTACGGTCATGATAATGTCAAAAATAGGCATTTCCCGAGCTTTTTTCCCTGACTTACTTGTTTGTAAGTTTCAAGAAGTTCCGATCAATACTGAAATGGCTACTCTAATGACAAGGTAAAAAAATAAGCATTTTCAGCAAAGTAGGGGACTCCGTCAGTATTCGACCGACATCGCTAATTTTCGAACTCATCTGAATAACTTGTATGTAAGTTTTAGGAAGAACAGATGAGAAATGGTTGAGACCAGCCTGTAGGTTACAGAGTCATAACCGGTCAAAGGTGTGGACTGACTGACGACGGACAACGGATGACCAGGTGAGCTTAAAATCAGAGAGCATGTGTTATTTTCATCCAGGTGTGGTATTCTAAATCAGAGATGTCCTCACGGGCAAGATGTTATATAACCTTTTCACATTTTCAATATCATTGAAAATTAATAAATACATAATAAAAAATTAGCTTCGCACAGATTTGAAGTTGGGCGATGGACAAAACCAAACAAAGTTTCATATGAAACAGAAAATATAAAATATGTGACATTTTTGAGGACTAATTCCACTTTCCTTCGGAATGTCTTCTTCATACAGTCCCAGATAAGTCTGACAGGGCGGTGTATTCAGGTGTTGTCAATACAAATTCGCTTAAACTCCGTTCAGAAAATCTGAATCATCGATTTTTTCGTTTCTTCCTTTTAATACTCATTTTAGCCCATACATCAGTATGGGAAAGTTGTAGACCTCACCCTCCGCCGATTTCTCCAGCAAGTCGTATGCCTCAGCGACAGCCAGGAAAGGCTGTGATTATTTGGGGAAAATTGCAAAATCTAAACTTTCGTTCACAGACTAAGACATTCTGACAGGTTCGACACACCCTTTTAAACCATATATAGAAGTGGCTACTGCTCTTGTAAATTACAAGGGCGTCTTTATTTTATTTGCACGATCACTTCATGGAAAATCATTAGCTGTGACACCACATCTGATATCCGAATAATTCATTTTGACCACTGTGACAGCACATCGCGCTAGTAGCTCCCCGTGCCTAGTGAGCTTCTATCTGGCCATTCGAATGTAAGGTATGTCGTAATTGCATATCTATTTATAAAGTGCATCACATGAATTTGAATATGTATTATTTTACCTGACAATCATCATCAAATGGACTTAGTCTGTGGTCTCATTTCTTTGTTTTGCAATTTTCTCCAAATAATCACAGCCTTTCCTGACTGTCACAGAGGCAAACGACTTGCTGGAGAAGTCGGCGGAGAGTCAAGTCTAAAACTTTCCCATAGTAATGTATGGGCTAAAATGAGTATTAAAAGGAAGAAACGAAAAAATCGATGATTCAGATTTTCTGAACGGAGTTTTTTTTTTTTTAGTCCACAAGAAGAGTGTTAGTCCGTCATAGAATCTGAGGCCTGATCCACCGGCAAGCGGCCATAACTTTTATATACACTACCTTTGTTGGTATTACAGTTGAGTTCACACAATCGGTGACTTGGTGTACCTTTTTGTTAATGGAATATTAAAAAGGCAGCTCCGCCCTGTCAATCTTATCTGCGATTGCAATAAGTAAATCCTGTATAAATCGATACTATTGGATTAATTGAATTTTTTCCAGCAGAAAACACGAACTTGTCGAAAAAGCAATAAAGATGAGAAAAAATATTATGCTAGCATAATTCTCACTTGTAAGTTAAAACATTGTGCTCTTTTTACAAATTTGTGAAAGTTCGCATGAAATACAAACTAGAAGTGAAGGCAATGATCAGGATTCGAGAAAATTAACACACAGCTCCCATCAGGGATACCAAAGGGAAAACAAGAAAACAACATGAAACAACTATTTAGACAACTAATTATTTTAGTCCGCATGAAGGCCTCATAACTCACCAGTGCAACATCTCCGTGAACAAAAAATCAAACAATTACAGAGATGAAACAACGGTGAGGGCTTGGCAGCAAGAAAACACTGAACTGCTTGAGCAAAAGAATACCAACAGTTAGACTCCGGTGGGCCAGACCAGAGACAGAGCATCAGGCACCGACCTACATTACATAAAATTAGATACGCTCTAATCCTCAGTAAGCCTTTATGCTAGAACCGTCATAGAATCTGAGGCCTGACCCACCGGCGTGCAATTAAATAGGGAAGCAAAGTTGTCAACCGTGACTGGGTCAACCACCATACATGCAGTCAGTCGTATAACATTTATGCGGTACCCTATCTTTTTATATCGAAGAATGATTTTACGAAATTGGGTGGTAAATTGCATTTATATATTTTTTTCTGAATTTACAACCGCGCACCCAGCAAGTTAGCAATACGTCATGTGCCGTCGGTTCATTAAAGAGCAGATACGTCAAAAAACACTGACACGCTACACCAGAATAGGTGTATCAAGAGACAAGAATGTCAAACTGACCGTAATCAATACTTAACATCACCATCCAATACCGGTTAACCCACAGGAGAGGGCGGAGCTAAGCGATTGTCAAAAATCTACTGCATGACGCCACGGGTCATGTAAAAAATCAATCACCAATTAGCGTATATGATTTCAGTAGAGAATGTTCGCTGTGAGAGGCTTGGCAAGCAATGGAGACTCAGATCAGGTGCCACAGAACGCACCGTCTGATCGGGGTCTACACTGTTTACAAAGAAAGTGGAATTTAGGGCTTGAACGAAAGTTTGGACCTCAGTCCGGGACTATTTTCCCAGCCTACACGGGCCTCCGTGGCCTAGTGGTTAAGAGCGCTGACTCTGGATCATTTGGTCTCTCACCGCTGTGGTTCGAGCCTCGCTCGGGTCACATGTGAGACGCCATGTTCTGCAACGGAAGGTCAGGTGATTTTTCTCCGGGTACTCCGGTTTTCGCCCACCTTTGATTAACGATCGGCTCGATATGAGTGAAATAATCTTGAAAGGGCCGTAAAACCAAAAATAAAATTCCCAGCCTACACTCGGTGGCAGTCGGGAACGTTTCCCCTTTCCGCTGGTCGCCTTTGTCGTCCGCTCGCGACTGCCGACGACGGTCCGGTCTGATTACATACATGTGCATACCTTTATCTATAATGGTTGAGTTTAGTCCTTTGCATCTCGCCTTGATTTAGTGCTTATCATACAACAGCTCGTTGAGAACTGATATATAATTACTATTGCCTAATATTTTAAACCTCCATGAAAGAATTAACCCTTTGTCCTACATTTTGCTTTCACTAAACAACTTCTTATACACAATGTATTTTTGACACGAATCCTTGTAATTTACCCTCCCTTTGCAATTCCAATGCATACAGAAATGGTCGGCCCCCGCCCATCGGGGCTTGAAGATAAAGATGGGCTGCACGAGGCTACCACGCAGACTACACGCGTACTGGTAAAGCGCTTAGAGGATCTAAGCCTGCCCATACAAAGCGATGCGAGGCAGTCCGCCCATACTTATAAACCCTATTGGTTTCATTGGGTGACAGGGCTTGAGATGTCATTTCATCTCAATAACGGGTAAAAGTCCCACAAAATTGGAAGCAACGTCTCCAAAATGACCTATACAGTGTTGAAGGTGACGTTAAACCTCAAATCAAACAAACAAACAGAAATGGGCACAACAGGAGGCTCAGTTATAAAGTGGCTTTAGTGTATATTTAACCCATAACATGTTTGACAGTCGGCAATTGCTGAGGCTAAATATATATATTCAGCAGGATAAGGGTTAAGACTTATTGGGTTTTCTGGGTTTCTTTTTCCCGCCCATTTTTTGTCCAGTTGTGAGGAAGGTTTCAAAATTTAAAAGGGTGGGCCCATAAAATCACGAAATAACACGCAAAAATCCGCCAAAATATTTTAATAATCGTCGAGTCGAGCAATTAAGTGACAAATATATTTTTTCAGACTTTCAGTGGAATGCATACACCTTCAGGGGAGGCAACTCTTTCAAGCGTATTTTAGTCTCCCATGTCAATGAGGGTCAACTCTAAACGAAAGAATTTGCTCCTAAGGAGCAAATTCTTTCCTTTAAGAGTAGATCCCTTTTTCGTGGGACAAAGCTTATAGAAAAGCAAACAGGAAGTTCCGAAAGTTGCCCCCTTTTGAAAAATGTGGAAAATCTGCCATGTCATTCCCATCAGATTTCATGTGACCAATAACGGACTTTAATTGACCAATAGTTCTGCTTTTCTGTTAGATTGTTTGTTTACATGATTTGAGGTTAAACATCCCCATTAACATTATTTAGGTCATTTTGGAGACATTACTTCCAGTTTTGTGTGAAATTTTTACCCGACGTTTAGATAAAATGACATTTCAATCCCTGCCGCCCAGTTAAACCGATATGGTTTATATGCTCGGATGGTCCGACTCGCCAGGGCAGGCTTTGGGAGTTAATGGCTAAAGTTAACAGACATCTGAAGCGTTGCATGTCCGACTCGCCAGGGCAGGCTTTGGGAGTTTATGGCTAAAGTTTACAGACATCTGAAGCGCCAGTACTATAGGCTGTTGTGTCAGGCAGCACCATGAACATGTGTCGCGTAAGGATCCGAAAGACTTTGGGGCTTGAACCATATGTAATTCGGGTCATTTCTCCGGTCAGTCGCAATGGCGAACTTCCACATAAAAAATGTTTATTTTCGAATCAATTTTTAAAATTCAAACTAATGCATCTGATAAAATAAAGTTCAGTTATGATTAGTTTTAAAGTTTAATAGCCAAAAATTGATTTATTTGCCAGTTTAACGCATTTTGTTATTTGTTGATGGTATGGATAATGGTGTTAGATAGGGAATCGCAATATCGACGATTCTGTTGTTGTTTTTTTTTTTTAATCAAAATATAGGTAATGAGCGCTTTCTTTAATTATACCCCGACATTTTCTCAACAATCAAATTACCGATAATCCAAGTGTGTGTACAAAAATCCGGGAAGCAAAACATTCAATAAGTGTTAATCAGCCACACAGCACACCCGAGTGTCGCAAGATGGACCTGTCATTTTTTTCCGCAGTCGCGATAGGCAATACCCACCAGCCTACAGACCTGAGACTGTTAAATCCTTTGATCAATTGAGCACTCGCTGTCATTTACAAAGACGAACGCGACAGGAGAAAAAATACTGGCCACGACTGGAAACTTTAAGCAAAATCTGGCGTAAAAAATGCCCATAGGGGCTTGAAGAAATATATGGGCTGCACGATGCTTCCAAGCAGAGCTGAATCCGGCCCGCACACTATGACTGGTAAACGGCTTTGAGGATCTAAGTCTGTTCAGGAACCGCGGTGCGAGGCGGACCGTCCATGCTAATAAACCCTATTGGTTTCATTGGGCGACAGGGCTTGAGATGTCATTTCATCTCAATGTCGGGTAAAAGTCCCACAAAATTGGGAGCAACGTCTCCAAAATGACCTTTACAGTGTTGACGGGGACGTTAAACTTCAAATCAAACAAACAAAACTGGCGTAAAAAATACGCCGGATCCGGCATTTCCCATCATGATGCTCAATAAAGTTCTGTTCCCAACACTGTGATTACATCTTCATAGTCTCGTAGTTGATACGAACCATACAAACACACCTTTTTAATTTTGACCCCTACCGCTCAAAGTTGGAACTTCCTAGTGTTTCTGTGAATAGCCCCGCCCATCATGGCTTGCAAAAATAGACTGGGCTGCATGATGTTTCCACGCAGAGCTGACCGAACACGAGTACTGGTAAACAGCTTAGAGGTTCTGAGCTTGCCTAGGAAATGTGTTGCGAGTCAGACCGTCCATGTATATAAACCCTATAGGTTTCATTGGGCGACAGGGCTTGAGAAGTCATTTCATCTCAATGTCTGGTAAAAGTCCCACGAAATTGGAAGCGACGTCTCCAAAATGAACTATACAGTGTTGCGGCCCCCGCCCATCTGGGCTTGAAGAAATACGTGGGCTGCATGATGCTTTGGTAGCCAACAATGGGTGTGGCTAAATTAATTTATTCAGCAGGATAAGGGTTAAGTCTCCAAAACGAGACATTAGTTTTTCTGGGTTTCTTCTCTTTTTTCCGCCCAATTTTTGTCCCGATAAGTTCTCAGTAACCACTAGACAGATATGAAAATGAAGTTGTGCAGGAAGATTTCAAGATTTAAAAGTGTGGACCCAACAGGTCTCCTGGGGGGCACGCAAAAATCAGTAACCGTCGAGTCGAGCAATTAAGTGACAAATATTTTTTTTATTTATTTATTTTCTGATTTTTTTATTTTCTTTTCTTAAAGGAAAGAATTTGCTCCTCTCCAATTCATTCTTTCTACTATTTCTATCTATATCGGTCGAATCAACATTGGAGCGTTTTCAATTCTAGTGTGATCGGTCATTGCCGATCCAGGTCTGCAGGATGAAAACATACACAGTAATCATGTAATAACGAAGAAATCTTTAAACTGCACAGAATGGGCCTCCCAGTTAACGTCCCGATGCGGAGGACGGTGCACTTTGTGGCATTCACCCGGAGCATGTTCGGACACCGCAGTTTTATTACCGCTGCCGGGAATCAAATCCGGGGACCTCTAGCATCACAGGCAGGTGCACTATACCATTGAGCTACCACGCTTGATTCAATGTCGAGTGCCGGCTCGACCACTTTAATACATGTATATACAGGGGTTCATCCATTGTTCTTTCTTGTTTCTGCTACAGCCTCGAGGTTTAAACGAGTATCCACAATCTGTTTTGAGATGAATATATATTCGCTTGTGGGTACTGCTGGTCAGAACCGCCTCGAGGTTTTGTGTATTTTGTTTGATTTGAGGTTTAACGTCCCCGTCAACACTGTATAGGTCATTTTGGAGACGTTGCTTCCAATTTTGTGGGACTTTTACCCAACATTGAGATGAAATGACATCTCAAGCCATGTCGCCACCTAGAGGTTTTAACGAGTATCCACAATCTCTGTTTTGAGCAGACTATAGATTGTGGGTACTGCTGGTTAGAACCGCTTCGAGGTTTTAACGAGTATCCACAATATTCTTTTGAGCAGTATTAAAATCGATTGTAACATTAACTGACAGCGCTATAATCCCGCCCACGCTTAAAACGTCCAAAGACGTGTGTCAATCATCTAAAATACCGGTTCAGAAGCACGTGATGGAAAGTTCAAAACGGTGCAACAAAGCTTTCGGCACGTATTTGATATTCGTCTCAAACAACATCAAAAGTACGTCTGGGAGAAGACCGATTGCTAACTTGCCGATTGCGTTGTTGTATATACTAAGTCACCACAAAATTGGGGTTCCGATAGACCTTTTGCAGAATACATTGAATTTTGAAATTAAATCGGTGTGACGTCTATTAACTTTTGGAAAGGCTTTGCGTAGTTTATAATACCGATAGTTTAGCAGTTAACAATTTATTATGAGTGTTGAAGTCAGTTACATGACTAGACACTCTGGCAAATCGAATTAACTGCGAACTATAAACGCCATAGGATGCTGCACAAGGAACATCACCATCCAAGAAAGGAAAATTTACAATCTCAAAATCAAAATCATCGCGTTTATCATTAATTTTAAAAGAAAAAAAAAACACCTACAATAGCTAGATGTAAATCCAAAAACCGGGCCTCGGTGTCAGAAGAATTTGCTTTATTTAACGGAAGTTCTGAGAGGGCTGGGTAAATCTGACTGATCAAACCATCGAAATAGGTACTGTCAAAATATTTGTCAACAGATTTTTCCCTGATCTTTCAAAGACTTTGTCGCAATATTTAATCACATGTTTTTGATGGCACTAAAACATGAAGTTAATAATTTGAAAGTTCAGTGTTGGTACAAGAGCTGGAATTTGCAATAAACCGTCTTTTATGAAGTAACACATATAACAAACTTGGTGGCTGAACAACAAATGTTGCCATCAACTAAAGCCCTCTCTACAGCCGAAGGCTGCAGTTCATAGGCTTCATAGGTTCGTTGCAGTTCGCAACGTCTCCCTGCCCTACATCATAGTGTATTTTATATTTTCTTGTCCTTTGAGATCATTGATTCTATTGTGGAATTTTGAAAATATTTGAGGGTCACTGTTCAGGCCTAATTGGCCGAAACTAGCTATCTGTCACAGAAAACGTGCACACTCCATATTTTTCAGTTCCTTGCTTCCAAAGGATAACCTTTTTATAGAACATATTTCAGTACACCAAATTCATGCTGAAGAGTCTAAACATAATGGAGCCGTCAAACAATGACCACATTGTTAGCGGCCTTATCTGCTGGAGCAAAAACAAACGTCTTATGGAATTCTTGAATACCTAGTTTAAGGTGACGTAAAGACGTCTTAGGTTTAGTAGGTAATATGTTCGCATTTTGAGAGTAGAAAGAAATGCGTTTGTTTACTACATGTAGTTTCAGAATGCCAAGTTTCCATTGTTTGAGGGCGTTATGCTCAACATATTCTCGTTTACACCATCGATTACCAAATTCAATCAAGGCAGCATCGATTTCATCTCTACACTTATTGAAATCAATTTCAGAAGGAAATCGATATTTCGGTCCTTTAGAAATTATATTTCGTATCCTAGAATGAGAAATAATTTTTAAATTGCCAGTAATAATACGACCAGCAGCAGGATAGCAAAGCCAACTATCATACAAATAGAATCAATAATAGAAGTGAAGACAATGCTGAGGAATCGATTCAAGTAACCCACACCTCCAATCAGAGACACCAAAGGGAAAGAAACACAAAAGTGTCAAGACCGCAATGGAAACATCAATAGCGGCCAGTTACTTCCCCAAAAATGGCCAATTGGCTATCCAAAACAAAAAGATATAAGCGATATACACACTCAAAGACAAACCATAACAAAATAAACCGCGACAGAAGAACCACCTTGGAACGGTCAGTGGAAGGAATTTCAGGTGGGTGGGGTGGGGGCATCCTATTTGATTCAATCGATTTTCGCGGCCGCAATAATTTGTTCAGTCCGCGATTTAGACATTTTAGACATATAATTTGTTTCTGGAGAGCATAAAAACCATACTTTATAGTCGTGTCAGAAAGTGTGTGAAGCTCTCACCTTGAGAACTTTGGGGTTGAGACACACTGATGAAGATTAAATATCAGAAAGGCCTCTGTGTCACTAAATTTAGTATAGTTACGCCTTAATTTCTTAATTTGTTATGAAAGAGACTTCATGATGTCTCTTTCCGTTTAAAACCAATCTGAAATCATTGAAGCTCGACTTCTAGATTTTTGGATGATTTATAAATATTGTAAATACCTATTTCAATGGTTTGATCAGTCAAATTTCCCCCTCCGCCCCCCCCCCCCCCACCCCCACCCTTCTGTAAAATTGGAACTGGCGAACTGGCTGATCTGTAAAGTTTATTCTTTTTATGAATGAAAAAATCATGATTATTACTTAGCAGTGTAACAGTATAGTGAAAAATGGGTTTACAAACTGTGGTTGTCTTCTGCACAAGCATTACAGTTATGCTGTCGAATCATCATCATTGTTTCATCTCTGTATTCATTTGATCTTTATGTTCTCGGATATGTTGCACTGGTGAGTTAGAAATACTTCACGCGGACTGAACGAATTATTCGTCTACACCACAACAGAATTGAGGGTGAGGGTCATGTAAAATCGATTTAAAAATCCTACCCCCATCCCCACCCGCCAGGAAAAAACGTTTTAAAGGTTCATAGCGGTTCTTCTGTTATTGTTTATTATCGGTAACGTTAGCGATTTCTATGGGCGGCAGGGCTTGAGATACCATTTCATTCCAAAATCGGGTATTAGTCCCACAAAAAAGTAAACAGCGTCTCTGAAATGAAACGATTGTGTAAACTTAGCTATATATACTATTCACAATAAGCAGCAGAAATAAGAAAAATAATGTAGACCCCCGTAAACCCCAGTTTTCTCCATATACAGTGGGGTTTAGGGGGGGGGGGGGGGGTGTTAATTTCACAGACTTGTTCACGTGATGTTAATTACATACGCTTGTTGACCTTATGGGTCTTAAAATGTTTTCTCTTTAAATTCAAATCTTTTAAACCACAAGAATGATGCAGGATTACATATTTATAAAGCAATTATGAGCTGCCACATTTAATCAGATTATCGGGTCATTCATACTAATTAAGAATGCAGAGGATTTGTACTTTCTCTTTCAGCAGACATAACACAGCTGTGTCAATAACAGAATATACTATTTATCAATGGTTTCATGACCTACAATCTTTAATTAGGCAGGAACTACATTTTGAGCGGAGGATTTTAGTAATTCTGAGGCATATACCAAAAGCGACAGATATTATGCTTCTAAAAAGACACTCAATAGGTGGCGGATGAGAAGGGTCATCGAGCGAATACGCCGAGTAAAAACAGTGTAGAGCGTGGTCAGACTGTTTTTTTTTTTGTTTTAACTCACCTAGGCCGAAGGCTCCAGGTGGAGCTTATAGTATAACTGGTGATCCGTCGTTCTTCGGCCGTCGTCCGACGTCTGTCCGTCACCACATTTGACCAGTTATACCTCTGCAGCCTGCAGGCTGATCTCAATTATTTCTTATCCGTAGCATGCCTTGGGTGGGGCAACGAAGAAGTTAGCTTTTTATCAAAATTGAATGAAAACTTCGGTTGCTATGGCAATCCTAATTACCCATAGACTTACAATGGGAAAATGCTTGTCATCACCGTAGCACCTTCAGTTTGGATCTGAACTTTCTGAAACTTATATGCAAGGTGGCTGAGGATAAAAACTCGGATGAGTTCGAAAACCGGCCAAGTCGGCCCATTAATTATAGAGTAACGTCCCTTTGGTTGCTGAAAACGCCAATTTTGACCTTGTCATCACAGTAGCCCCTTCAGTTTTGATCTGATCTTTCTAAAACTTATATGTAAGGTGACTGGGGATAAAACCTCGGACGAGTTTGAAAACCGGCCAAGTCGGCCTATTAATCATAGAGTTACGTCCCTTTGATTGCTGAAAATGCAGATATTTGACCTTATCATCACCGTAGCCCCTTCAGTTTTGTTCGGATCTTTCCGAAACTTATATGTAAGATGTCTGGAGATAAAAACTTGGATGAGTTCGAAAACCAGCCAAGTCGGCCCATTTATCATAGAGAAGCGTCCCTTTGATTGCTAAAAATGCCGATTTTTGACCTTGTCATCAACGTAGCTCCTTCAGTTTTGATTGAATCTTTCTGAAACTTATATGTAAGATGGCTGGGGATAAAAACTCGGATGAGTTCGAAAACCGGCCAAGTCGGCCCATTAATCATAAAGTTACATCCCTTTGATTGCTTAAAAATGCAGATATTTGACCTTGTCATCATCGTAGCCCCTTCAGTTTTGATCTGATCTTTCTGAAACTTATATGTAAGGTGACTGGGGATAAAACCTCGGATGAGTTTGAAAACCGGTAAGTCGGCCTATTTATCATAGACTTACGTCCCTTTGATTGCTGAAAATGCAGAAATTTGACCGTGTCATCACCGTAGCCCCTTCAGTTTTGTTCGGATCTTTCCGAAACTTATATGTAAGATGGCTGGAGATAAAAACTTGGATGAGTTCGAAAACCAGCCAAGTCGGCCCATTTATCATAAAGTAGCGTCCCTTTGATTGCTAAAAATGCCGAATTTTTTACCTTGTCACCACCGTAGCTCCTTCAATTTTGATCGGATCTTTCTGAAACTTATAGGTAAGGTGGCTTGGGATAAAACCTCGGATGAGTTCGAAAACCGGCCTAGTCTGCCTAGTTTTCATAGACCTACTTCCTTTTAATTGCTGAAAATGCAGACATTTGACCTTGTCATCACCGTAGCCCCTTCAGTTTTGTTCGGATCTTTCCGAAACTTATATGTAAGATGGCTGGAGATAAAAACTTGGATGAGTTCGAAAACCGGCCAAGTCGGCCCATTTATCATAAACTAGCGTCCCTTTGATTGCTAAAAATGCCGAGTTTTGACCTTGTCACCACCGTAGCTCCTTCAGTTTTGATCGGATCTTTCTGAAACTTATATGTAAGGTGGCTGGGGATAAAACCTCGGATGAGTTCGAAAACCGGCCTAGTCTGCCCAGTTTTCATAGAGTTACTTCCTTTTGATTGCTGAAAATGCCGATTTTGGACTTGTCATCACTGTAGCCCCTTCAGTTTTGATCGGATCTCTCTGAAACTTATAAGAAAGGTAGCTTGGGATAAAAGCTCAGACGAGTTTGATAACCGACCAAGTCGGTCCATTTATCATAGAGAAACGTCCCTTTGATTGCTGAAAATACTGATGTTTGACCTTGTCATCACCACAGCCCCTTCAGTTTTGATCGGATCTTTCTGAAACTTATATGTAAGGTAGCTGGGGATAAAAACTCGGATGAGTTTGAATAAGAGACAAGTTGGCCCATTTATCATAGAGTTATGGCCCTTTGATTGCTGAAAATGCCGATTTTTGACCTTGTCAACACCGTAGCCCCTTCAGTTTTGATTAAATCTTTCTGAAACTTATATGTAAAGTAGAAGTAAAACAAAGATCAGGAACTGATACAATTAACTTACTTCACCCATAAAAGACACCAAAGGGAAAGAAATACAAACATTAAGCGACCAGACCATAATGGAAACCTAAACAAAGGAAGGCCATAAGGACAGTTACTTTCCCACAAAATGGCCATACGGCCATCCAAAACCAAAAGACACAAGTGATACACACAGTAAGTAACAAACAACAACATAAATAAATCGCCACAGAAGAGCCGCCTTGGAACGGTCAGTGGAAGATTTCCACTGGGGGGCTTAAATCGATTTTACGTGGCCACAATCCTCGCCCTTACTTCCGTCGCGATTTAGACAAATAATTTGTTCAGTCCGCATGAAGGCCTCCTAACTCATCAGTGCAACATCTCCGTGAACACAAAAATCAAAGAACCACAAGGGTGAGACAACGGTGTGGACTCGACAGCAAGAAACCACTGAAATGTTGGAGCAAAAGAAAACCAACAGTTAGACTCCGATGAGCCCGACCAGAGACAGAGCATCAGGCACCAACCAACATTATCTCTCTAATTTTCAATAAGCCTTTACGTTGGAGCCGTCATAGAGTCTGAGGCCTGACCCACCGGCGTGCAATTAAAGAGGGAAGCAAAGTTGCCAACCGTGATTGGGTTAACTACCATGCATGCAGTCTGTCGTATAATATCCATGTTGTACCCAATCTTTTTATATCGAAGAACTATTTTACGAAATTGGGTGCTGAAGTCATTGCGGTTATATATTTTTCTGAATTTATATACTAAGTCACCATAAAATTCGGGTTCCGATAGACCTTGTTGCAGAAGAGATTTAAGTCCAATATTGAATTTTGAAATTAAATCAGAATGGCATCTATAAAATTTTGAAAAGGCTTTGCGTAGTTTATGGTACCGATAACCCTGATTAAGGAGTTAAGCTGTTAATAATTTATTACGAGTGTTGAAGTTAGTTACATGACTACACACTCTAGCAAATCGAATTAATTGCGAAATATAAACGCCATAGGATGGCGCACGAGGAACATTACCATCCAAAAAAGGAAAATTTACAATCTCAAATTCAAAGTCATCGCGTTTATCATAAATTTTGCACGAAACAAAGATGGCTCGGGATAAAACTAGGGTTTAGCTCGAAAACCGGCCAAGTCGGCATATTTATCATAGCGTTACATCCCTTTGATTGCTTAAAATGCTGATGTTTGACCTTGTCATCACCGTTGCCCCTTCAGTTTTGGTCGGATTTTTCTGAAACTTGTATGTATGGTGGCTGAGGATAAAAACTTGGATGTGTTCGAAAACCGGCCAAGTCGGCTCATTTATCATAGAAGTACATCCCTTTGATTGCTGAAAATGCCGATTTTTGACATTGTCATCATTGTAGGCCCTTTAGTTTTGATCGGATCTTTCTGAAACTTATATGTATGGTGGCTTAGGATAAAACCTCAAATGAATTCGGGTAAGGGCCAAGTCGGCCCATTTATCACAGAGTTACGTCCCTTTGATTGCTGAAAATGCCGATATTTGACCTTGTCATCACCGTAGCCCCTTCAGTTTTGGTCAGATATTTCTTATCTATATTTAGGGTGGCTGGGGATAAAAGCTTGGATGAGTTTGACAACTGGCCAAGTCGGCCCATTTATTACAGAGTTACATCCCTTTGAATGCTGAAATTGCTGATTTTTGACCTGGTCATCATCGTAGCCCCTTCAGTTTTGATCGGATCTTTCTAAAACCTATATGTAAGGTGGCTGGGGATAAAACCTCGGATGAGTTCGAAAACCGGCCTAGTCTGCCCATTTTTCTTAGAGTTACGTCCCTTTTGATTGCTGAAAATGCTGATTTTGGAATTTGTCATCACTGTAGCCCCTTCAGTTTTGATCGGATCTATCTTAAACTTATAAGAAAGGTAGCTTGGGATAAAAGCTCAGACGAGTTTGAAAACCTGCCAAGTCGGCCCATTTATCATAGAGTCCCTTTGATTGCTGAAAATGCCGATAAATGACCTTGTCA
The DNA here is from genome assembly GCA_963580285.1 of Lucinisca nassula. Taxonomy (NCBI): domain Eukaryota; kingdom Metazoa; phylum Mollusca; class Bivalvia; order Lucinida; family Lucinidae; genus Lucinisca; species Lucinisca nassula. The sequence continues at coordinate 54,895,584 of OY757018.1, read as the reverse complement.
TCACCGTAGCCCCTTCAGTTTTGATCAGATATTTCTTATCTTTATGTAAGGTGCATGGGGATAAAAGCTTGGATGAGTTTGAAAACTGGCCAAGTCGGCCCATTTATTACAGAGTTACATGCCTTTGATTGCTGAAAATGCTGATTTTTGACCTGGTCGTAGCCCCTTCAGTTTTGATCGGATCTTTCTGAAACTTATATGTAAGGTCGCTTGGAATAAAAACTTGGATGAGTTCGAAAACCGGCCAAGTTGGCCCGTTTATCATACAATTACATCCCTTTGATTGCTGAAAATGCCGATTTCGACCTTGTCAACTACGTAGCCCCTTCCGTTTTGGAACTTCCTGAAACTTAAGTACAAGTAAGTCCAGGTTTAAAGCTTGAATGGGTTTGCAAACTAGCGATGTGGGGCGATTACTGACAGTAGTGTCGCCTCTTTTGCTGAAAAAAGCTTATTTTTGACTTTGTCATCACTGCCGCCCCTTCAGTTTTGATCGGATCTTCATGAATCTTACAAACAAGTAAGTCAGGCAGAAAAGCTCGGAGGAGTTTGAGAACTGGTGAGTAAGGCCTATTTATCATAGAGTTACATCCCTTTGATTGCAGCAAATAATTGCTTGTTTTTGACCTTGTCATCACCATTGCCCCTTCAATTTATATGAAAATGCCGATTTCGACCTTGTCAACTACGTAGCCCCTTACGTTTTGGAACTTCCTGAAACTTAAGTACAAGTAAGTCCAGGTTTAAAGCTTGGATGGGTTTGCAAACTAGCGATGGTGGGGCGATTACTGACAGTAATGTCGCCTCTTTTGCTGAAAAAAGCTTATTTTTGACTTTGTCATCACTGCCGCCCCTTCAGTTTTGATCGGATCTTCTTGAAGCTTACAAACAAGTAAGTAAGGGATAAAAGCTTGGATGATTTAAAAAACTGATGAGGTTGGCTCATCTATTGTAGAGTTACATCCCCTTTACTGCTGAAAATGCCTATTTTTGATGTTGTCATCACCATGGCCACTTCAGTTTTCATCGGATCTTATTGTAACTTACATGTTAGTAAGTAAGGCATAGAGCCTTGGCTGAGTTAAAAAATTGGTGAGGTCGGCCAATATGTCGGAGAGTTATGTCCCCCTTGATTATAGTTGATTTTAGAAAATGCCTATTTTTGACCTTGTCATCACCATAGCCCCTTCAGTTTTGATCAGATCTTCCTGCAACTTACATACAAAGACGTTGGGGTTAAAAGCTTGGATAAGCTTAAAAATTAGGGATGTAGGTCGATTACTCATGGAGTTATGTTCCCTACTTTGCTGAATATGCTTAGTTTTGACATTGTCATCACCTTAGCTCTTCAGTTGTGATTGGATCTTCTTGAAACGTACAAACAAGTTAGTCAGGGATAAAAGCTCGGATGAGCTCGAAAACTGACGAGGTTGGCTTATTTAACGTAGAATTGTGTCCCTTTTACGGCTTAAAATTCATATTTGTGAACTTGTCATCACCACAAAAGCCCCTTCAGTTTTCATCGGATCATCTTGAATCTTACATGTGTGTAAATAACGGATAAAACCTCGGTTGAGTTAAAAAATTGGTGAGATCAGCCTGTATTTCATGGAGTTATGTCCCCTCGATTACAGAAAATGCCTGCTGTTTTACCTTGTCATCACTATAGCTCCTTCAATTTTATTGGATCTCTTTGAAACTTATATGTTAGCAAATTAGGGATAAAATGGATGAGTTCGTGAACTTATGAGGTCAACCTATTTATCATAGAGTTACACCCCTTGGATTGCACAAAATGCCTCTTTTTGGCTGTAACTCCTTCAGTTTTCTTGGATCTTCTTGGATACATTTCGTATATGCTTGTAAGTTAGGGATAAAAGCTCAGACAAGTTTGAAAACTAGCAATGCCATTCAATTAATCATGGAGTTATGTCTCCTGCTTGGCTGAAAATGCTTATTTTCGACCTTGTCATCACTGCCGCCCCTTCAGTTTTGATCGGATCTTCATGAATCTTACAAACAAGTAAGTCAGGCAGAAAAGCTCGGAGGAGTTTGAAAACTGGTGAGTAAGGCCTATTTATCATAGAGTTACATCCCTTTGATTGCAGCAAATAATTGCTTGTTTTTGACCTTGTCATCACCATTGCCCCTTCAATTTATATTGGATCTTCTTGAAAGTTACATATAAACAAGTCAGGGATAAAAGCGTGAATGAGTTTGAAAACCGGTGAGGTCAGCCTATTTATCATAGAGTTACATTCTACTTGATTGCAGAAAATGCTTAACTTGTCATCACCGTGTCCTCGCATAAATCCTTCAGTAAAGGTTGGCAGTTCCTGAAACTTTGAATCTGTTAGCTCACTGAGCGATATAGGACCAGTTCGGTCCTCTTGTTTTTTTACAGGATCAGTCTTATCTGGGTCTGCACTGGTTGCTTAGGCTTGTCAGTCCCAATACTAGCGTGTAGAATCATGACGGTAAGTTTAATTTTAGTCATTACTGATGATGTACAAACTTAATCGGAGCAGATTTGTACATGCAAAAAGTGTAAACAGCTTTTCCTTTTTAAAATTTAGGACTCCTGAATTTAGGATAGGACCCTTGATAGGGCTGAAAGGACTCTCAGAATTTTGAAATTAGGGAAAACCCTGTGACACTTCGTAAATCCAATATCTACAGCCCCGAATTATTATATATATAATATATTCATGGAGTATATAATATATATATATATATATATATATATATATATATATATATATATATATATATATATATATATATATATATATATATATATAGCGAAATTTCAGAAACGTTGCTTACTCTTTTGTGGGACTTTTACCCGACATTGGGATGAAATAGCATCTCAAGCCCTATCGCTGACGTTTAAGGAGCGTTCCCACTCGCAGCAGATTTCCTTGGCAGGCTTAGGCCTAAACGCTTTACCAGTACTCAAGTTCGGTCGGTTTCAGCTCTGCGCAGAAGCACTACTCCTCCAAGCCCCGATGAGCGGGGGCGTATAGTAAAATGCGTATCTAATATGAAGTTTATTCTACTGTTCGAGCATATCAGACAAATGCCTTGAAAATGTAATAATTCAAGTTTTCAGCAATTCGTTCGAGTTCATGAATTTGGATACATTCGTACAAGCAATTAATAGGAGCGCACGAATTTAAGTTAACAGTATTATCAGTCGTACCGAACAACTGCAGTGTCTTTTGTCGTAGGATGCGCCCTACCCATTTCAAGCCAACCCCAGAGATCTGGGCTCAATTCACGCAACTGGTCAACAGGACACCCCACGGGTTCTCATATCGAACACTGCAAGAAATATATGTATAATATATTTATTTTGATGAAGAACAATATACATGAAATGATTGTTTGTTTACAACCAACAAGTACGAGGCAAGAATGATCACGTCAAGTACTGGTAAACAAACTAGGTCTGGCAGTGACGTCAAATCAATAACAAAGCTAAAAATAGAAAGGATTTTCCAGTATAAATTTGCGCTTGGGTTTATCCTATGAACAGGACACGCCCACTGATTATACAACAATCACAACGGCCCAGGGGATGTCAACGCTGCTTGTCGTGCTGACGGTCCGAGTTCGAATCTCGCTGATTGCGTTTTTCATTATATATTTGTTTTATCTTTTTATAGTTAATTAAATGTTCATTGTTTCATATTTTACTGGTTTAAAATATATAGTAAATTTTGTAAATATATATTTTTTTCTATTTCACTTTTTTCAATTGTATTTCTCATAAACAAGTTTTATGCAGTCAAGTGTTATGTGCTTGAAAATAAAGAAGAAATATGTTCTGTACACGTCGTAATTATCCACTTTTAACATGTCATACGGGTAAAGCAGATTTCACATGTCGTGTGTGGGTGGGTGTGGGTGGGTATGTGTATTACGAGGTCAAATAAAAAAAATAAAATAAAAAGTCATGCGACACGTCGGTTTTGAACCTGCCACTTCTTGGTTTGTAGAACAACTCCTTTACTCTCTCGGCCACGAAATCCACAAGATCTGGGCGGTATGTAATTGATCTTAGTCATAGGTTTCAAGTAAAGGCCATGCCATATGAATATTCGAGTAAACTAATTATGACGTAACTGCCAGGAATTCCTTGTCGGACTATACATTGGCTTAGTAAATAAACTACTACATCCAACGTGAATTAACAAACAGAGTTGTCTACCTTGCAGCTGTCATTTTACCTTATACATTTGAACACTAAATATTCAAATGTAAACAAAGCTACAAAGTCTAAATACTTAATAATGTGATGAGCTTATGAATGAATGATGAAGAAATAAGATGCTATAACATACCTGCAAGAAATATATGTATAATATATTTATTTTGATGAAGAACAATATACATGAAATGAATGTTTGTTTACAACAAACAAGTACAAGGCAAGAATGATCACGTGACATGTTAGTATTAACTGTAAACATTTGTAAAACTACAGAGGAGTTCTATGCAACTAACTTTGTCTAGTCTATCATTCTACCTACACTAAACATACTGTGGACAAGCCAAGGAGCGGACTATCGGGAAAAGGGACCAGGGGCCTATAAATGTGTATTTAGCCTATGACACTTTGACATGGCTTTGATGAACCGTTTGTGTGAGTTTTTGAATGAAGAAACGCATTTCAATCAGACACCCATTAGTTGGTTTTTTCTATCCCCGTAAGGGGTAATGCTCCTGTAAGGAGTAATCGGTCCTCGTAAGTCATAATCGGCACAAAAATTAAAGCTCCTGGAACAAATTCGGCGGAAATTTTGCAACTTATGTATTTCAGCATGAAAGTGGTTTGAATTACGTTGGATTAGTTTCGCATCGTCCGGGTAGCTGAAAATGCTATTCGGCACTAGCTAGAAAACAGGTCAAAACAGAAATATCTGACTACCTTCCTCAGGCAAAAATTAAATTAAAAAGCGACCGCTTGCCTTTTTATGTTCACGCCCATCTTTTCTGATGCAGAAATGAAAGTTGTTGAGAATAGCAATACCCGATTTCTCAAAATATGTCTTCAAAAATGACTAAAAATCATATATCTGGAACACTCACCTGTTTGTTGACATATCTGTGGTCTCAGAAGGCATAACCGGAAGTTCCCATAAGGATTTTGAGTGCATAACCGGCGGTTACCCATTACGAGTCTACCAGCAGTGTCAAGGACAAGCACTTGTTGGTTGTAATTGTTGTAGTTGAGAAGATATGGAATTTCGACGTTAAATGCGTAAAAGTCACAGGAGTACGAAAAATAGGTCAAGGTCACTGGATCAAGGTACCTGCCAAAGTCCTTCATTGAGGAGAAGCACTATGCAAGGTATGGTGGTTGTAGAGCTGAAGAGATAACTAACGTTAACATTAAATGAGTCAAAGTCACTGGAGCGCAAAATATAGGTCAAGGTCACCAGGCAAAGGTACTTATTCATCTAGGAGAAACACTGTGCAAGAACTGATGGTTGTACGAGTATGCTTTTATTTGAGCAGATCTGGAACATCGACGTACATTATTGCAAAGCCACTGGAGCGCAAAATATAGGTCAAAGTCACCGGGTCGAAATTCCTATCTAGTCAGGAGGTCAGGGAGATGTTTTATGCAAGGTTTGATGGGTGTTTATTCTTGTAGTTGATTATATAGAGGATCTTTTCATATGAAATGACCACGAGCCACGAGTGTAAGATTCTGTTTATCATATGACTTTAAATTGGCTTTTATCGCCATTTGACTTTTTTTCCCTCAACATGCATTATTGACATGGACATCGTCAAGACGTAACTTAATCCCGCCAAAGTGTAATTACACATGTGCTAATACGATTTTTATTACACGACGTTGTCCACTGTTTATCAACGATGTCACAAGATAAAATACAAACTTTGACGTAAACGTCGAACTTCGACATAATTGCCACAGTCACTGGAGCGCAAAATATAGGTCACGGGGTCAAGGTGCCAGTCAAGTTAGAAGGTCTGGGAAGTGTGTCATGCAAGGTTTAAAGGCTGGTTAGTCCTATAGCTAGTTATTATATAAACGTTCACGTAAATGTCGAACTTCGACATAAATGTTAACAGACGGACTGATGAACGCACGGAATAGCAGACGCATAATAAATATGAATTATAGCATGTGCTAGTTTATGAATGAACATTTGAATGAAAGTTTGAGGCCTTTTTTAAAATGTTTAAAAATTAAAAAGCAGTACTACAAATTCATTTATGACATGTTTGCATATGTCTATATACCGGTAATACTATGAAGTGCAATACAATGTTTTGAATTTTCAAAAGAAATATCATCTCAAAATGTGTACGTTTTCAAAATCATACATGAGTAAAATGACCAAAATTGACAGTCTATAAACACAAATTATGTAATGTAAGAAATAAGTTAAACTGTGTAATTTTGCAGAACTATGGATTTAGTAATATACTAGATAAAACGTTTGTAATTTTCAGTTTCACGTGCAGCTAAATTTGTATAAATATTTAACTTGCTATGGCAGTGGTTTGCCGTTACGTCTCATTGAATTTCATCATGAAATGATAATGTATTCCGGTATTTCAATTCTGCCAAAAATTTCTCAAACCGGCTATATGAATAGTAAAATGCGTAAGTCAATCTACAACTACAATCATATGACATGTGCATATATCAAAGAAACTGACTTTTGTGACATGTATCTAATTTATGATCATATCTGTTTTCGCCTGACCAACATACAAAACTTATTCAGAATCTACAAAAGTTTTGGCCAGTGATAACTGGTTAGACAGTATTTTTGCTTGCTTGCCACTGTGTGGTTGCAATTTGCTATGAATACAATGAACCTGTTACATCAATCATTTTTAATTTCAATAAACTTGTTCTGATCTTGATATTGACACTAATACTCCTGATACCTGTGATTGTAAAAATTCAGTGTAAAAATTATTACTGGCAATTTAAAAATTATTCCTGATAGTCGGATACGAAATATACTTTCTAAAGGACGGCGATATCGATTTCCTTATAAAATTGATTTCAATAAGTGTAGAGATGAAATCGCTGCTGCCTTGAATGAATTTGGTAATCGATGGTGTAAACGAGAGTACGTTGAGCATAAAGCTCTCAAAGCATGACGACTTAGTATTCGGACACTAGTCAACAAACGCATTTCTTTCTACTCTCAAAATACGAACTTAATACCTCCTAAACCTAAGACGTCTTCAGAGCTCTGTCTCTGGTCGGGCCCATCGGAGTCTATCTGTTGGTTTTTTGGCTCCAGCATTTCAGTGGTTTCTTGCTGTTGAGTCCTCACTGTTGTTTCATCTCTGTGGATGTTTGATTTTTGTGTGCACGGATTTGTTGCACTGATGAGTTAGGAGGACTTCATGCGGACTGATCAAATTATTTGTCTTAATCGCGACGGAAGTACGTGCGAGGATTTTGGCCACGTAAAATCGATTTAACCCCCACCCCAACCCCCACCCCCAAGTGGATTTCGTTTCCGCTGACCGTTCCAAGGCGCTTCTTCTGTCGCGGTTTATTTTTTTGTTATGGTTTGTCTTTGGGTGTCTGTGTCGCTTATATTTATGTCTCCCCCGAAAAATTTTTTTTCGGAGAGACATATTGTTTTTCCCCCGGGCGTCTGTCACACATTCGTGTCCGCTCTGTAACTTGAAAACGATTAGAGCTATCATCACGAAACTTCGTATAAATATTAATCAGCATTAGACGACGTGCAGTGCGCAAGAACCATAACTCTCGCATTTATACTTTTTGAATTATCTCCCTTTGAAGTTTGCTGATATGTATATATGTATGGGCAAATCGTGTCCGGTCAATAACTTCCTTATTTTTTGATGGATTTTAAAATTACTCGGCAGAAATATTAACAACCATAAGACGATGTGTGGTGCGCATGAGGCAGGTCGGTACCTCAAAGGTCAAGGTCATACTTAGAGGTCAAAGGTCAAAAAAGGGGCCTTTTTTCGTATTTGGTCAATAACTTTCTTATTTTGAGATGGATTTTAAAATTACTTGGTATAATTATTAACAACCATAAGACGATGTGTGGTGCGCATGAGGCAGGTCGGTTCCTCAACGGTCAAGGTCATACTTAGAGGTCAAAGGTTAAAAAAGGGGCCTTTTTTAATATTTGGTCAATAACTTTCAAATTTTGAGATGGATTTTAAAATTACTTGGCATAATTATTAACGATCATGAGACGATTTGTGGTGCACATGAGGCAGGTCGGTACCTCAAAGGTCAATGTCATACTTAGAGGTCAAAGGTCAAAAAGTGGGCCTTTTTTTCGTATTTGGTCAATAACTTTCTTATTTTGAGATGGATTTTGAAATCACACGGCAGAAATGTGAACCAATATAAGGCGATGTGTTGCGCGCATGACCCAGGTTGGTACCTCAAAGGTCAAGGTCATACTTAGAGGTCAAAGGTAAAAAAAGGGCCTTTTTTCGGGTTTTGTCAATAACTTGCCTATTTTTAAATAGAATTTGAAGTTACTTGGCAAACATGTTAACTATCATGGGACGATGTGTTGCATGCATGATTCAGTTTGGTACCTAAAATGTCAAGGTCATACATAGAGGTCAAAGGTAAAAAGGGGCCTTTTTTCGTGTTTGGTCAATAACTTTCTTATTTTTAGATGGATTTTGAAATTGCTTGGCAGAAATGTTAACCACCATGAGATGATGTGTTGCACGCATGACTCAGTTTAATACCTGAACGGTCAAGGTCATACATAGAGGTTAAAGGTAAAAAAGGGCCTTTTTTGTGTTCTGTCAATAACTTTCTTATTACCGGTATGCCCCCCCAACTTTGAAAAAGTTGGAGGGGCATATTGGTTCTGGTTCGTTCGTCCGTCCGTTACGCTTTTGATGCATAGCATAACTAAAGAACCGTGTATGCTAGGGTTTTGAAATTTCATATATGGATTCCTCATGGAAAATTAGCTGACGCGTATTTTTTTTTCTCGTCTGGATTATGTCCCCTTCAAGAGTTATTGCCCTTTGATTTTTTTTTTGTAATAAAATCTTGTCAGCAAGATATCTCAAAAACAATTGGAGCTAGAGCCTTGAAAGTTGGTGAATATATTGATGGTGATGAGTAGATGAACTGATTAACTTTTGACAAAATTCCGAAAAATACTTTGTGAGTAATGGCCCTTCGTCATTTTGGTAATTTGTGCCCATTGTAATGTATGCTAAAAATGATGCATAGCATAAGTTTAGAACCGTGTATGCTAGGGTTTTGAAATTTCATATATGGATTCCTCATGGAAAATTAGCTGACGCGTATTTTTTTTCTGGTCCGGAATATATCCCTTTCAAGAGTTATTGCCCTTTGAAATTTTTTTAATAAAATCTTGTCAGCAAGATATCTCAAAAATTATTAGAGCTAGAGCCTTGAAAGTTGGTGAATAGATTGTTGGTGATCAGTAGATGAACTGATTAACCTTTGACAAAATTCCGAAAAATACTTTGTGAGTTATGGCCCTTTGTCATTTTTGTAATTTGTGCCCATTGTAATGTATGCTAAAAGTGATGCATAGCATAACTTTAGAACCGTGTATGCTATAGTTTTGAAATTTCATATATGTTTTTCTGATGAAAAATAAGCTGACGCGTATTTTTTTCTCGTCAGGATTATGCCCCTTTCAAGAGTTATTGCCCTTTGAATTTTTTTAATAAAATCTTGTCAGCAAGATACCTCAAAAACTATTGGAGCTAGAGGCTTGAAAGTTGGTGAATATATTGGTGGTGATGAGTAGATGAACTGATTAACTTTTGACAAAATTCCGAAAAATACTTTGTGAGTTATGGCCCTTTGTCATTTTTGTAATTTGTGCCCATTGTAATGTATGCTAAAAGTGATGCATAGCATAACTTTAGAACCATGTATGCTAGGGTTTTGAAATTTCATATATGGATTCCTCATGAAAAATTAGCAGACACATATTTTTTTTCTCGTCAGGATTATGCCCCTTTCAAGAGTTATTGCCCTTTGATTTTTTTTTTAATAAAATCTTGTCAGCAAAATATCTCAAACACTATTGGAGCTAGAGCCTTGAAAGTTGTTGAGTATATTGGTGGTGATGAGTATATGAACAGATTAACTTTTGACAAAGTTCCGAAAAATACTTTGCGAGTTATGGCCTTTTGTCATTTTGGTAATTTGTGCCCATTGTAATGAATGCTAAAAGTGATGCATAGCATAACTTTAGAACTGTGTATGCTATGGTTTTGAAATTTCATATATGCTTTTCTGATGAAAAATAAGCTGACGCGTATTTTTTTTCTCGTCAGGATTATGTCCCTTTCAAGAGTTATTGCCCTTTGAAATTTTTTTAATAAAATCTTGTCAGCAAGATATCTCAAAAACTATTGGAGCTAGAGGCTTGAAAGTTGGTGAATATATTGGTGGCGATGAGTAGATGAACTGATTAACTTTTGACAAAATTCCGAAAAATACTTTGAGTTATGGCCCTTTGTCATTTTTGTAATTTGTGCCCATTGTAATATATGCTAAAAGTGATGCATAGCATAACTTTAGAACCGTGTATGCTAGGGTTTTGAAATTTCATATATGGATTCCTCATGAAAAATTAGCTGACACGTATTTTTTTTCTCGTCCGGATTATGCCACTTTCAAGAGTTATTGCCCTTTGAATTTTTCTTAATAAAATCTTGTCAGCAAGATATCTCAAAAACCATTGGAGCTAGAGGCTTGAAAGTTGGACCATGAGTCATGTGCAAGACCAAGGTCCATACCTCCAATGTCAATGTCATACCTAGAGGTCAAAGGTAAAAAAAGGACAGTCAATAACTTCCTTATTCTTTGATGGATTATGAAATTACTTGGCAGAAATGTTAACCATCATGAGACGATGTGTTGTACCGCAAAGGTCAAGGCCATACTTAGAGGTCAAAGGTAAAAAAGTGCTTTTTTGGTTTACGGCCAATAACTTTATTTTTCTATGAACGTTTTTAAAGTTACTATGCAGAAATGTTCATCTTCATTAGATGATGTGTTGCACACAAGACCCAGCTCAATACCTCCAATGTCAAGGTTATACTTAGCAGTCAAAAACGGGGGAGACATCTGTGTTTTTGTAGAAAAAACAAATTCTAGTTAATTTTGGATAGCCTATTAGCCATTTTGTGGGAAAGTAACTGTCCTTTTGGCTTTCCGCTATTGATGTTTCTATTAGGGTCTGTTGTTTCATGTTTTGTGATTCTTTCCCTTGGCGTCTCTGATGGGAGCTGTGGGTTAATTGTATCGATTCCAGATCATTGCCTCCACTCCTATTTAACGTCACCCTAAACTAGGTATTCAAGCATTTCATAAGACGTTTGTTATGGCTCCAGCAGATAAGGCTGCTATGAACGTGGTCGTTGTTTGTCGGCTCCACTACGTTAACATTCTTTAGCAAGAACTTGATGGTACTAAGGCCTATGAACTGCAGCCTTTACCGTTGTCTGGGAATGCATGGCGGCCGTAAAAAGTCTCCCTGCCCTACATCATAGTGTAGTTTATATTTTCTTGTCCTTTGGGATCATTGATTCCATTTTGGAATTTAGAAAATACTTGAGGGCCACTGATGAGGCCTAAATGGCCGAAACTAACTAGTCTGACTCAGAAAACGTGTACACGCCATATTTTCCAGTTCTGTGGTGAATTCCATGCTTCCAAAGGATAACCTTTTCTAGAACATATTAAGCTGTAGAGAGGGCTTTAGCTGATGGCCACATTTGTCATTCAGCCACCAAGTTTGCTGTATGTGTTATAGAAGGTCAAGACAAGCTTCCTACTTGCTAAACTTCATAAAAGACCATACATGCACGGTTTATTGCAAATTCAAGCTCTTGTACCACCACTGAATACTCCAAATTATTAACTTCCCTTTACTGCCATCAAAACATGTGATTTAATATTGCGACAAAGTGTTTGACAGATCAGGGAGAAATCTGCTTTGGGCTATAAAAAATCTAATGAAAAACTTAGTGATTTGATTCAGTAGACATTTCATAGGGAGGACTCCCTCTATCTTGCATGAAATGTAAGAAATGCTTTTTTTCACTTCTGAAGAGCACAAAAATGATATTTTATGGTCAAGTCAGAAAGTGTGTAAAGCTCTCACCTTTCTACTTGACACTATTTACATAAGATTTGGTACTAAGATATTTAAACAAGTTGTCGGCATTCCGATGGGTACTTATTGCGCACCCCTTGTGGCTGATCTGTTTTTGTTTTGTTATGAGATGGTGTTTTGACTTCATGATGTCCCTTTCTGCTGAAAACCAATCTAAAATTAATGAAGCTTTTAGCTCGACTTCTAGATATTTGGATGATTTATTAAATATTGACACTACCTATTTCGATGGTTTGATCTCCCAAGAACTTCAGTTTAATAAGAGCAAATTCTTCTGATACCGAGGCCCAAGTTTTCGATTTACATCTACCTATTGAAGATGGGTTCGTTTCTTGCAAAATTTATGATAAACGCGATGATTTTGATTTTGAGATTGTAAATTTTCCTTTTTGGATGGTGATGTTCCTCGGCGTTTATATTTCGCAATTAATTCGATTCTTAATCAAGTTTGATGTTTCCATTAGGGCTTGTTGTTTCATTTGTGTTTCTTTCCCTTTGGTGTCTCTGATGGGAGATATGGGTTAATTTTAGCGATTCCTGATTCACTTCTATATTCTAGATATTTGGATGATTTATTAAACATTGACAATACCTTATGTAATCTTGGTTGGTGACTAATGCACTGCCTCTGCTCGGCCCAATCGGAGTCTAACTGTGGGTTTTCCTTTGCTCAAGCATTTCAGTGGTTTCTTGCTGTCGAGTCCTCACCGTTGTTTCATCTCTGAGGTTGTTTGATTCTTGTGTTCACGGAGATGTTGCACTGATGTGTTAGAAGGCCTTCATGCGGACTGAACAAATTATTTGTCTAAATCGCGTCGGAGGTAAGGGCGAGGAATTTTGGCCACGTTAAATAGATTTAAGACCGAGTGGAATTCGTTTTACGGACCGTTCCAAGGCGGTTCTTCTGTCGCGGTTTATTTTTGTTATGGCTTGCTTCGAGTGTATGTATCGCTTTTATTATTCTGTTTTGGATAGCCAATTGGCAATTTTGTGGGTTTGACTTTCCGCTATTGATGTTTACACCAGGGTCTATGTGTTTCATGTTTGTGTTTCTTTCCCTTTTGGTGAGACTGATGGGAGCTGTGGATTAACTGTATCGGTTCATGGTCATTGCCTAACTTCTATTTTGATCAAGTCGTAGTGATATTTTAAGTCCTTCAATAAGTTCTGAAAAGTAAGATCCTTTGGAAGCAAAGAATACACCAAATATACGAAAATAATAGACTCAGTTTTACAGAGTCTGTTCATGAACAGTACCCTGTATCCATCTCATCAGGATCTATATAGCTGGCCATCCTGTAGAAGATTATTTGGCTAGACACCCTATTTAGTAGAATGGAAGAGTACACTTAAGAAACTGAAGAGTACACTTAAGAAACTGCCTATTTTGGAGCAGCAGATTTCATTTCTCTTTTTAGCTAACCAGAGCTGAAGGCTCTGAGGGAGCTTATATTATAGGCTGTGTCCGTCCTCCGTCGTGGTCGTGGTCGTCGTCTGCGTCTGTGTCTGCGTCTGCGTCAACATTTTCAAACGACATATCCTCTGAAACTACTTGGCCAATTAAAACCAAATTACACGTGGAGCCTCTATGGGAAGGGGGAAAGAAAGTTTGTTCGTAAGGACTGGGTCACATGTCCAATATGGCCGCCATGCCCATATATGGTAAAAAACTTTAAAAGTCTTCTTCTCAAGAACCAAATGGCCGATGACCTTGAAACTGGTTATGCAGCACCGGGGACTCAAGCCCTACCAAATTTGATCAAATGATGAAATTTGATTGACCGTGACCTGTTTTACGGAAAGGTCAAATTTGGTCTTTTAGACATTTGTATGGAAAACAAGGCCAAAAAATGGATTTTTCTGATTGCATGGTAGCTTCTGGCATCACAGATGATACTTGCAATCAGCTGAATGGAAGTTCATCAATTGCAAAGGTCAATGTCATTTACTGACCTTTGTCCTGGATGGTTCAGGTTCAGTAATTTTATCTTAACTGGTGGGTTGATTAAACCCAAATTACATGTGGGTGTCAAATTACGTGTCTCATTTTCCTCTACGGGAAATGAGAACGAAAATTTGTTCGTGGGGACTTGGTCACATGAACAATATGGCGGTCATGCCCATATATGTTAAAAACCTTTAAAAATCTTCTCCCCGGGAACCGAAAGGCCGATGACCTTGAAACTTGGTATGCAGCATCGGAGACTTGGGCCTTACCAAGTGTGTTCAAATGATGACCTTTGGTTGACCATGACCTGTTTTACAGCAAGGTCAAATTTGGTCACTTAGACATTGGTATGGAAAAAAATGCAAAACAGTGGATATTTCTGATTGCCTGGTAGCATGTGACATCAGAAATTATATTTGCAGTGCTCTGAAACGATGTTAGTTAATTAAAAGGTCAAGTCATTTACTGACCTTTGTCCTGGATGCCTCAGATTCAGTTTTTATATCTTCTTCTCCACCTAAACCGGTGGGTTGAGACCAAATTACAAGTGTAGCCTCTACGGGTAGTGGGGATGAAATTTGTTCATAAGGACTGGGTCACATAACCAATATGGCTGCCATGCTCATATATGGTAAAAAAATCTTCGCAGGAACCAAATGGCCGATGACTTTGAAATTTGGTATATAGCATCGGGGACTCAAACCCTACCAGACTGGTGAAAATGATGACCTTTGGTTGACCGTGACCTGTTTTACTTCAAGGTCAAATATGGTCATTAAGATATATGTATGGAAAAAAGCAAGACAATGGATTTTACTGATTGCTTGGTAGCCTATTGCATCAGAAATATTATTTTTAATCTGCTGAATGGAAGTTAATAAATTCCAAAGGTCAAGGTCATTTCCAACCTTTGTCTTGGATGGCTCAGATTCATTATTTTTATTATCTTCTCCACTAAAACTGCTGTGCTGATTAAAAACAAATAACGTGATGAGCCTCTGTGGCCATGAAAAGTTAATCGTGGGATTGTTGTCACATGACCAAGATGGGTGCCATGCCTGTATATGTTATAAACCACATGGCCTCTGGTGAGCGTAGTGGCCCATGGGCCTCTTTTATATATTATGTCATAGAAAACATGATTTCACATTTCCTGCGATTCACCAGCTGACAGCTCATTCATATGAAATACTGAGTGATTTTCTCAGAAAAATCTGAATGAGGTCTGCTTTAAACCTTTGCAGGATGCTTTAAGGATAATTAACACGCTTGTTCAGCTGACACTTCATGGATTTTCATTTTCGATTTTTTTAAATGCAAGTGTCTTTTGTCATGCGCGAGAAAATGTTCAATGGTATCATTTGTGTGGGGCGGCGCCAAGCTGAACTAAATTTTGTGCGGACACATATGTTTATGGTAGTTTAAACCGGATGCAGCAATCTAGAAATGACACATATAATCTGTGTGGGACGGCGCCAAGCCGGACTAAACATTGTGCGAACACATATGTTTATGGTAGTTTAAACCGGATGTAGCTATCTAGAAATGACATATATAATCTGTGTGGGACGGCGCCAAGCCGGACTAAACTTTGTGCGGACACATATGTTTATGGTAGTTTAAACCGGATGCAGCTATCTAGAAATGACACATATAATCTGTGTGGGACGGCGCCAATCCGGACTAAACTTTGTGCGGACACATATGTTTATGATAGTTTAAACCGGATGGAGCTGTCTAGAAATGACACATATACTATGTATGGGACGGCGCCAAGCCGGACTAAACTTTGTGCGGACACATATGTTTAAGGTAGCTTAAACCGGATGCAGCTATCTAGAAATGACACATATAATCTGTGTGGGACGCGCCAAGCCGGACTAAACTTTGTGCGGACACATATGTTTATGGTAGTTTAAAACGGATGCAGGTATATAGAAATTACACATAATCTGTGTGGGACGGCGCCAAGCCGGACTAAACTTTGTGCGGACACATATGTTTATGCTAGTTTAAACCGGATGCAGCTATCTAGAAATGACACATATAATCTGTGTGGGACTGCGCCAAGCCGGACTAAACTTTGTGCGGACACATACATATGTTAATTTTGACCCTCTAGTGCCCCCTTTTCTAGTGATGAAACAAATCTCAATCTGATATATGTGATTCCTGTCAAGTAGTTAATCACAAAGATGTTTCAATGATGTATGTCCCGGGTGTGGTTTTATGACATGTGGCATATATGATA
This sequence comes from Lucinisca nassula, assembly GCA_963580285.1. Taxonomy (NCBI): domain Eukaryota; kingdom Metazoa; phylum Mollusca; class Bivalvia; order Lucinida; family Lucinidae; genus Lucinisca; species Lucinisca nassula. Next base: position 54,879,197 of record OY757018.1, on the reverse strand, counting down.
CATCGGGCAGTAAGTTTTCAAGTATCATATATGATACATATAATGTATGTTGGTTTCCCTAACTAAATTAAAGTATAGGGTATATACAATTGGTAAAGTTTAATTCAAACATTGATTTAAACAATTTTAACACAGTAACATGTAACAGGGGAACAACAAAAAAAATAATAACATGTTGACAACTGAGCATGGAATTTTATAAATTGTGCTAGTGCCAAGTATTTCCTACAAAAGTCCAAAGGCATCCAGCAGAGGCTCAAATAAGCCAAGGCCTTCTCAACCTTGTGTACAATTGTACCAAGCACTAATCTCCAAGGGTATTTGGGTTATGGCCATAACAAGATTATATTCTCAAAAACCAGAGCAACAAGAGTTGTGGTACTTGTGCATGATAAATAAAAATCTAAAATGAGTTCCTTTAAGAGCAATGAAAACATTCATAAGAAAGAAGATAGGTCATACTACGTAGTTTCGGCTAATAAAGCCTCATCAGTGACCCTGTAATGATCCGGCAAAGAAAGTCAGAGGAAACATACTGCAATTTTGCAAATTTCGAATAGGCAGTCGATACAAAGACTGATATAAATCAAATTGGGGTCCAAAAAATTAAAAACCTGTCTAGAATACGAGTCTAAACCAATAATTTATTTCTGATTTCCCAGAATATTCACGCTGATCTCAAAGGACCAAAAATAAGATATAAACTACACTATGGTTGATGTACGGGGAGACGTTTTACGGCCGCCACACGGCACAACACCAGTTGCAGTGAAGTCAAATAAAAATCAAAAATGAGTTCCTTTAAGAGCAATGAAAACATTCATAAGAAAGAAGATGGGTCATACTACGTAGTTTCGGCTAATAAAGCCTCATCAGTGACCCTGTAATGATCCGGCAAAGAAAGCCAGAGGAAACATACTGCAATTTTGCAAATTTAAAATAGGCAGTCGATACAAAGACTACTATAAATCAAATTGGGGTCCAAAAAATTAAAAACCTGTTTAGAATACGAGTCTAAACCAATAATTTATTTCTGATTTCTCAGAATATTCACGCTGATCTCAAAGGACCAAAAGTAAAATATAAACTACACTATGGTTGACCATTGTAAGTCTATGGAAGCTATATGCTGCCATGGCAACCAGAATTCAAATCTGATCAGCCCAAAAACCTTATGCAGCCTTTCCCCCTACCTGATGACGCTTCTCATGAAATTTGATCAAGATTGATCATGGGGTATTAGAGATTTTTTTTTTTGGTTTTGGTTTTACGGCCCTTTCAAGATTATTTCACTCATATCGAGCAGATCGTTAATCAGAGGTGGGCGAAAACCGGAGTACCCGGAGAAAAAACACCTGACCTTCCGTTGCAGAACTTAGCGTCTCACATGTGACCCGAGCGAGGCTCGAACCCACAGCGGTGAGAGATCTAATGATTAAGAGTCAGGCCCGTGGGGTATTAGAGATATACTTATTTGAAATTGTTTACGGACGCACGCACGCACGACGGACGACGGACAAAAAGTGATCACAAAAGCTCACCTTGTCACTACGTGACAGGTGAGCTAACAAGAGACATTGAAAACAAGACACAGTCGATTTTTTTTATCTTTTTGCCGCGTTTTTCGGCTTTAGATTTTTGGTGAACACATTGAGCGAGAAAGTTGTAGAGGAGAAGCTCCGCCAATTTCTCGTGTAGGAGTCAGCCGTCAGAATTGTGTACTTTTTGCTCTGATCAGATAGACTTTTTTGAATTGTTGGATAAAAACTATGTCCAACTCTGTCACTCAAACTATCGAAATGTAAACAAATAAGTAGCATATTTAAAAGCATATCTATATATAGATTAATCTCGTGCAGCCAACTAAGCGACTAATGGAAGGGAGGGTTGAACAAAGCAGTAGAGTTAGACAATATGTTGTTTTAGTCAGCAAACCTTTAGTTCAGACAATACAGATCTACGTCTTTGATCTATCATCGTTAAAATATTAAAAAAATACTACCCCATCCAATGCGACTTTCTGTTTGAATTTCGAATGTGCACAGTGTGAGCATGCAGGATGTTTAAATGATCCGCATAATTATCCTTCAGTCAAGAACTGAACAGACGACAAATCGACAAATCACGCCATCAAGGCGAGGCTTGTGGAAACAGAAAATTTCGCACAAACTTGAAATTGTAGAAATTTCCATCTCATTACAGCTTTGTTCAGATAACTAAGGGGCATGAAACTTTTTTTTTTGAGAAGTTGGCGGAGCATCTTCCCAACAACTTTCTCGCTGAACGTGTTGGTTCTGACGACAACCTTTATTTTAATCACAATGCAAATTGCGTAATTCCTAACTCTTTAAGGAGACACAGCGCGGTCAAATATAGTGGAAATTAGACAATGACAATAAGGAATACAGGTAAAGAGTAGAGTAACAACTGTAATGTGTCTCTCCAGATATTTTTCTCACATGGTTTTACAAGGTGACAATACGAAAGTGGACAAATTGAAATTTGATTTTGTTTGTTAATTTGGGTTCTTCGACGCTTTCAAGATTGTTTAATTTATATCTCGCTGACTGTTGCAGAATATAACATCAAACTTTTGAACCAAATGTCATAGATGATGTAGGTGTATTATTAGGTTCTAAACATTCTCAAACACCCATAATATGCCCTTTACCCTGACGGTCACATGGGTATGTTTATTTCATACATGTATTAAGAAACAAAATCCTAAAACAAACGATTCTTTAGTTTTCCTATGGTTTAAGACCGTTTCTCCCAGACAGAAAAAGACAAGAAGAACCAATGGAGATTATCAAACTAACTCACCATATCAAATATCTGTGTAAGGGTTAGTCCCATCCGTATTGTTACTGCTGTGCTGGCGTTGCGTACAGGTCTAACAGTACGTTCATATCCTTTAAACAAGTAGTGCATGAGTCTCTGTTCATCTGGAATGTCAAAATCATTTGCCTTGGAACCGCTTCTTTTCGCATTTGTGTGTACTGGTAGAGACTCTTGTCCTCTGACGTCATCCACCTCGACTGAGTAAGATACATTAGCCTCAAAGTTGCCATTTACTATTTGAAATACCGGTACATTGGGTGCTGTAAACAACAACAATAATGCATTGTGACAACTTCTAATGTAATACAACGCCAAATGTAATAAACCAGTTTATTACATTAGGCGTTGTTGCACTAGGCGTTGCAGTCAACGCCAAATGTAACAACACGTAATGTAATAAACTGACTTTCGTCTTAGACAAGACTCAAATGAAAAAGTTAAATTATCAAATATCCATATATCTTGGGGTCGAAGGTGGTATGGGCACCTGGATCGAAAAGTGTGGGCACCTGGGAACTTGGGGTTTGAGGTTGTGCTTCTTGAAAGATACCAACTCAACTCTGTTCTAATTAATGATAATACTCAAGATTCTATGAAATGTTCTGAGTGTATTACATTAGGCGTTGTTACATTAGACGTTGCAGTCAACGCCAGATGTAACAACGCCTAATGTAATAAAGTAACTTAAGTCTAGGACAAGATGAAATCTCAAATGAAAAAGTTAAAATCATAAAGTATCCACATATCTTGGGCTCGAAGGTGGTGTGGGTACTTGGGTCAAAGGCGGTGTGGCTACTTGGGGTGTGTGTGAGGCGGGGGTGTGCTTCTTGCAAAGATACCAACGGAACTCAATTCTAATTGATGATATTACACAAGATTCTGTTAAATGTTCTGAGTGTATAACATTAGGCGTTATTACATTAGGCGTTGCAGTCAACGCAAAATGTTACAACGCTTAATGCAATAAACTGTCTTTCGTATGACAAAACGGAATCTCAAATGAAAAGGTTAACATTATCAAATATCAATATTACTTGGGGTCGAATTTGGTGTGGGCACCGGGAACGAAGGTGGTGTGGGAACCTGTGTTGGGAGGTTGTGCATCTTGAAAGACACCAACGCATCTCTGATCTTATAAATGATAATACCCAAGATTCTATGAAATGTTCTGAGTGTCTTACAATAGGCGTTGTTACATAAAGCGTTGCAGTCAACGCCAGATGTAACAACGCCTAATGTAATAAAGTAACTTAAGTCTAGGACAAGATGAAATTTCAAATGAAAAAGTTAAAATCATAAAGTATCCATATATCTTGGGGTCGAAGGTGGTGTGGGTGCTTGGGGGTGTGGGAGGTGGGGGTGTGCTTCTTGCAAGATACCAACGCAACTCAATTCTAATTAATGATATTACTCAAGATGCTATTAAATGTTCTGAGTGTATTACATTAGGCGTTATTACATTAGGCATTAGAGCCAACGCCAAATGTTACAACGCTTAAGGATATAAACTGACTTTCGTCTAGAACAAAACGAAATCTCAAATGAAAAAGTTAAAATTATCAAATATCCATTTATCTTGGGGTCGAATTTGGTGTGGGCACCGGGAACGAATGTGGTGTGGGGGGCTGTGCTTCTTGAAAGATACCAACGCAACTCTATTCTTATAAATGAAATTACTCAATATTCTATAAAATGTTCTGAGTGTATTACATTAGGCGTTGTTACATGAGGCGTTGCAGTCAACGCCAAATGTAACAACGCCTAATGTTATAAAGAAACTTTAGTCTAGGACAAGATGAAATCTCAAATGAAAAAGTTAAAATCATAAAGTATCAATATATATTGGGTTCGAAGGTGATATGGGTACTGGGGCCAAAGGTAGTGTGGGTACTTGGGTTGTTTGGAAGAGGGGCTGTGCTTCTTAGAAGATACCAACGCAACTCTATTCTAATTAATGAGATTACTCACTATTCTATTAAATGTTCTGAATGTATTACATAAGGCGTTGTTACATTAGGCGTTGCAGTCAACGCCAAATGTAACAATGCCTAATGTAATAAAGCAACTTTCATCTAGGACAAGATGGAAGCTCAAATGAAAAAGTTAAAATCATAAAGTATCCATATATATTGAAATCGAAGGTGATGTGGGTACTGGGGCCAAATGTGGTGTGTATACTATGAGTGTGTGGGAGGGGGGCTCCTTTAAAGATACCAACGCAACTCTATTCTAATTAATGATATTACTCAAGATTCTATAAAATGTTCTGAGAGTATTACATTAGGCGTTATTACATTAGGCGTTGCAGTCAACGCCAAATGTAACAACGCTTAATGTTACTAACTGACTTTCGTCTAGGACAAGACGAAATCTCAAATGAAAATGTTAAAAATAACAAATACCCATATATCCTGGGGTTGAAGGTGGTGTGGGCACCGGGATCGAAGGTGGTGTGGGAACTTGTGTTGGGAGGTTGTGCTTTTTGTAAGACACCAACGCAACTCTGATCTCATTAATGCTAATACTCAAGATTCTATGAAATGTTCTGCGTGTATAACATTAGGCGTTGCAGTCAACGCCAAATGTAACAACGGCTAATGTAATAAAGTAACTTTCGTCTAGGACAAGATGAAATCTCAAATGAAAAAGTTAAAATCATAAAGAATCGACATATCTTGGGGTCAAAGAAGTTGTGGGTACTGGGGTCAAAGGCGGTGTGGGTATTTGGGGTGTGTGGGGGTGGGGGTGTGCTTCTTGGAAGATACCAACGCAACTCAATTCTAATTAATGATATTACTCAAGATCTAGTAAATGTTCTGAGTGTATTACATTAGGCGTTATTAAATTAGGCGTTGCAGTCAATGCCAAATGTTACAACGCTTAATGCAATAAACTGACTTTCGTCTAGCACAAAACGAAATCTCAAATGAAAAAGTGAAATTATCAAATACCCATATATCTTGGGGTCGAATGTGGTGTTGGCACCGGGAACGAAGGTGGTGTGGGAACTTGTGTTGGGAGGTTGTGCTTCTTGAAAGACACCAACGCAACTCTGATTTTATTAATGATAATACCCAAGATTCTATGCAATATTCTGAGTGCTTACAATAGGCGTTGTTACATTACGCGTTGCAGTCAACGCCAAATGTAACAACGCCTAATGTAATAAAGTAACTTTAGTCTAGGACAGGATGAAATCTCAAATGAAAAAGTTAAAATCATAAAGTATCCATATATCTTGGGGTCGAAGGTGGTGTGGATACTGGGGCCAAAGGTGATGTGGGTACTTGGGTTGTGTGGAAGGGGGGCTGTGCTTCTTGAAAGATACCAACGCAACTCTATTCTAATTAATGATATTACTCAATATTCTATTAAATGTTCTGAGTGTATTACAATAGGCGTTGTTACATTAGGCATTGCAGTCAACGCCAAATGTTACAACGCCTAATGTAATAAAGTAACTTTCGTCTAGGACAAGATGGAAGCTCAAATGAAAAAAGTTAAAACCATAAAGTATCCATGTATATTGGGTTCGAAGGTGATTTGGGTACTGGGGTCAAATGTCGTGTGTGTACTTGGAGTGTGTAGGAGGGGGCTGTGCTTTTTGAAAGATACCAACGCAACTCTATTCTAATTAATGATATTGTATTACATTAGACATTATTACATTAGGCGTTGCAGTCAACGCCAAATGTAACAACGCTTAATGTAATTAACTGAATTTCGTCTAGGACAAGACGAAATCTCAAATGAAAAAGTTAAAATTATCAAATATCCATATATCCTGGTGTTGAAGGTGGTGTGGGCACCGGGATCGAAGGTGGTGTGGAAACTTGTGTTGGGAGGTTGTGCTTTTTGAAAGACACCAACGCAACTCTGATCTTATTAATGATAATACTAAAGATTCTATTAAATGTTCTGAGTGTATTGCATTAGGCGTTGTTACATTAGACGTTGCAGTCAACGCCAAATGTAACAACGGCTAATGTAACAAAGTAACTTTCTTCTAGGACAAGATGAAATCTCAAATGAAAAAGTTAAAAACATAAAGTAACCACATATCTTGGGGTCGAAGAAGTTGTGGGTACTGGGGTCAAGGCGGTGTGAGTACTTAGGGTGTGTGGGGGTGGGGGTGTGCTTCTTGCAAGATACCAACGCAACTCAATTCTAATTAATGATATTACTCAAGATTCTATTAAATGTTCTGAGTGTATTACATAAGGCGTTATTACATTAGGCGTTGCAGTCAACACTAAATGTTACAACGCTTAATGCAATAACTGAATTTCGTCTAGGACAAAACGAAATCTCAAATGAAAAAGTTAACAAATATCCATATATCTTGGGATCGAATTTGGTGTGGGCACCGGGAACGAAGGTGGTGTGGGAACTTGTGTTGGGAGGTTGTGCTTCTTGAAAGACACCAACGCAACTCTGATCTTATTAATGATAATACTCAAGATTCTATGAAATGTTCGGAGTGTCTAACAATAGGCGTTGTTACATTACGCGTTGCAGTCAACGCCAAATGTAACAACGCCTAATGTAATAAAGTAACTTTAGTCTAAATGAAATCTCAAATGAAAAAGTTAAAATCTTAAAGTATCCATATATTTTAGGCGCGAAGGTGGTGTGGGTTACTGGGGCCGAAGTAGGTGTGGGTACTTTGGTTGTGTGGAAGGTGGGCTGTGCTTCTTGAAAGATACCAACGCAACTCTATTCTAATTAATGATATTACTCAATATTCTATTAAATGTTCTGAGTGTATTACATTAGGCGTTGTTACATTAGGCGTTGCAGTAAACGCAAAATGTTACAACGCCTAATGTAATAAAGTAACTTTCGTCTAGGACAAGATGGAAGCTCAAATGAAAAAGTTAAAACCATAAAGTATCCATATATATTGGGTTCGAAGGTGATTTGGGTACTGGGGTCAAGGCGGTGTGAGTACTTGGGGTGTGTGGGGGTGGGGGTGTGCTTCTTGCAAGATACCAACGCAACTCAATTCTAATTAATGATATTACTCAAGATTCTATTAAATGTTCTGAGTGTATTACATAAGGCGTTATTACATTAGGCGTTGCAGTCAACACTAAATGTTACAACGCTTAATGCAATAACTGAATTTCGTCTAGGACAAAACGAAATCTCAAATGAAAAAGTTAACAAATATCCATATATCTTGGGATCGAATTTGGTGTGGGCACGGGGAACGAAGGTGGTGTGGGAACTTGTGTTGGGAGGTTGTGCTTCTTGAAAGACACCAACGCAACTCTGATCTTATTAATGATAATACTCAAGATTCTATGAAATGTTCGGAGTGTCTAACAATAGGCGTTGTTACATTACGCGTTGCAGTCAACGCCAAATGTAACAACGCCTAATGTAATAAAGTAACTTTAGTCTAAATGAAATCTCAAATGAAAAAGTTAAAATCTTAAAGTATCCATATATTTTAGGCGCGAAGGTGGTGTGGGTTACTGGGGCCGAAGTAGGTGTGGGTACTTTGGTTGTGTGGAAGATGGGCTGTGCTTCTTGAAAGATACCAACGCAACTCTATTCTAATTAATGATATTACTCAATATTCTATTAAATGTTCTGAGTGTATTACATTAGGCGTTGTTACATTAGGCGTTGCAGTAAACGCCAAATGTTACAACGCCTAATGTAATAAAGTAACTTTCGTCTAGGACAAGATGGAAGCTCAAATGAAAAAGTTAAAACCATAAAGTATCCATATATATTGGGTTCGAAGGTGATTTGGGTACTGGGGTCAAATGTCGTGTGTGTACTTGGAGTGTGTAGGAGGGGGGGCTGTGCTTCTTGAAATATACCAACGCAACTCTATTCTAATTAATGATATTACTCAAAATGTTATGAAATGTTCTGAGCGTATATCATTAGGCATGTAATAAAGTAAATTTCGTCTAGGACAAGATGAAATCTCAAATGAAAAAGTCAAAATCATAAAGTTTTCATATATCTTGGAGTCGAAGGTGATGTGGGTACTGGGGTCAAATGTGGTGTGTGTACTTGGAGTGTAAGGGAGGGGGGTGCTGTGCTTCTTGAAAGATACCAACGCAACTTTATTCTTATTAATGATATTACTCAATATTCTATGAAATGTTCTGATTGTATTACATAAGGCATTGTTACATTAGGCGTTGCAGTCAACGCCAAATGTAACAACGCTTAATGTAATAAAGTAACTTTCGTCTAGGACAAGACGAAATCTCTAATGAAAAAGTTAAAATCATAAAGTATCCATATATATTGGGGTCGAAGGTGGTGAGGGTACTGGGGCCAAAGTTGGTGTGGGTACTAAGGCTGTGTGGGAGGGAGGCTGTGCTTCTTGAAAGATACCAACGCAACTCTATTCTAATTAATGATATTAATCAATATTCTATGAAATGTTCTGAGTGTATTACATTAGGCGTTGTTACATTAGACGTTGCAGTCGACGCCAAATCTAACAACGCCTAATGTAATAAAGAAACTTTCGTCTAGGGCAAGATGAAATCTCAAATAAAAAGTTAAAATTGTATAGTATCCCTAAATCTTTGAGTCGAAGGTGACGTGGGTACTGGGGTCGAAGCTGGTATTGGTCCGTGCGTTGGATGGGTTGTGCTTCTTTAAAGATACCAACGCAACTCTATTCTAAATAATGATAATACTAAAGATTCTATGAAATGTTCTGGGTGTATTGCATTAGGCGGTGTTACATTAGGCGTTATAGTCAACGCTAAATGTAACAACGCTTAATGTAATATTCTGATTTTCAACTAGGACAAGATGAAATCACAGATGAAGAAGTTAAAATTATAGAGTATCTATATATCTTGAGGTATAATGTAGTGTGGGTACCGGGGTCGAATGTGGTGTGGGTAATTGGCATAGGGTGGAGGTTGGCTTCTTGTAAGATACCAACGCAACTCTATTCTTATGAATGATATTACTCAAGATTCTATGAAATGTTCTGTACATTAGGCGTTGTTACATTAGGCGTTGCAGTCAACGCCGAATGTAACAACGCCTAATGTAATAAAGTAAATTTTGTCGAAGACAAGATAAAATCCCAATTTAACAAGAAGACACAGAGGGCCCTAATTCGCTAAACCTGAGTGTCACTGTCTCATGTATAAAAGTCTAGTATAAAAGACTATGGTATCTCTACATAGGACTATGTATGTTTAAATGTCCATTAGAAGTTCACTAGATGAGTATGCATACCAAGTATCAACCACCCGGGCCTTCTGGTTTCAGACAAGGATATTTTTAAAGGGTATCCTTGTGTAAGACTATTGAAATCATATAGGCCCCGGGGCAGGCCCTTTTTGGCCCAAGGGTTATGATTTGAAAAATGTCCACTAGACAAAGCTGTTTTTCCCTGGGCCTTCTGGTATCAGATAAGAAGACTTTTAAAGGTTTTCCACATTTACGTCAATGAACAACCTATGGAACCCAGGGCGGGGCCATTTTGTGGCCCCAGGGCAACAATTTTAATATTCTCGATAGAGATCAACTAGATGAAGCTGCATACCAAATATTGAAGAGCACGGCCTTCGAGCTCCTCACAAGAAGAATTTTAGAGTTTTTCCCCATATAAGCCTATATAAAACCAGTGGGACCCGGGGAGGGGCCTTTTTTGATCCATGTTTTGTCTGATGGCAATAATTTGAACTATCTTGATAGAAGTCAATTAGACGAAGCTTCATATCAAATATCTAAGATCTGGGCCTTTTAGTTTCATACAAGAAGAATTTAAAGGGTTTCTCTGTGTAAGGCTACGTAAAACCAGTGGGCCCTGGGGAGGGGCCATTTTTGGCCCCGGGACTATAATTTGAACAGCCGTGGTAGGTCTATTAGCTAAAGCTTCATGCCAAATATCAAAGATCTGGGCCTTCTAGTTTCAGACATGAAGATTTTTAAATGTTTCTTCATACGAGAATATTCTAAAGGTTTTCTTTATATAAGCCTGTGCAAATTACAGTTGGCCCCAGGGCTATAATTTGAACAAACTTGGCAAAGGTCCACTGTGTCAGAAGTGAATACCCTCGATCTTCTGGTTTCAGACAAGATGATTTTTTAAAGTTTTTCCTTCATCAGTCCATGTAAAACCAGTGGAGCCCTGGTGGGGGCATTTTTTGCCCCAGGACAATAATTTGAAAGGTCAACTAGATGAAGCTGTGTACCGTGTATCAAAGATCTGGGCCTTCTGGTTTCAGACAAGAATATTTATGAAGGTTTTCACTGTAGAAGCCTATGTAAAATCATTGGGCCCCGGGGTGGGGCCATGTTTGGCCCCGGGGCTATAATTTTAGCAATCGTGGTAGAACGATTTTAGCAAGTGTGGTAAATGGTCACAGTGAAGTTGTTTTGAATTTAGACCATTTGCCTCTGAGGAGATGTTTTAAGTTTTTTTGTTTTTTGTTTTTTTTTTGTATTTTAGCTCTGGCGGTAATTTTGTTCAGTGGAGCGCATCGATTTTACCAATTTTGGCAGAGGGTCACCCAAGGAACATTGCTATGAAATTAGTTTGAAATCCTTCCAGTGGGTTAGGAGGACATGTCTTTTAATCATTTTTCTATTTTTAGCTCTGGTGGCCATTTTGTTCATCGATGCTGAACCATTTTAGCAATTTTGGTATAGTGTCACCCAAAAATCATTTCTGTGACATTATTTTAAAATTGGGCCAGTAGGCTAGGAGGAAATGTCGTTTTAAAGTTCCGTCTGTATCAGCGGAGCGGAACCATTTTAGCAATATTTAGTAATGGGGTCACCTAAGGAACATTTCTGTGAAATTTCTTTGAAATCGGAGCAGATGACGTTTAAAGTTTTTTTTTTTTTTTTTTTATTTTATTCCATTTTCAGCTCTGGCAGCCATTTTGTTCAGCGGAGTAAAACCATAAGTAAAACCATAACCATGGCCAAAAACAAAACGGAGTAAGTGTGGTAGAGGGTCACCCAAGAAACATTTCTATGAAATAATTATGAATTCGGGCCAGTGGGCTAGGAGGAGATGTCATTTAAAAGTTTTTTTCTTTTTTATCTTTAGCCCTGGCAGGCTGCCAGACCGGAACCATTTTAGCAATTTTGTTAGAGGGTCACCCAAGGAACATTTCTGTGAAAATATTTTGAAATTGGGTCAGTGGGCTAGGACGAGATTTCGTTGTGGAGTTTTTTTTTTTTTTTATCATTATTTTTAGCTCTGGTGGCCATTGTGTTCAGCGGAGCGGAACCAATTTAGCAATTATGGTAGAGGGTCACCCAAGGACCATTTCTGTGAATTATTTTGGAATCGAGCCAGTGGGCTAGGAGATGTCGTTTAAAGTTTTTTTTCTATTTTTAGCTCTGGTGGACCGGGCTTCCTCAGACTTTCGGATGAGTTTTTAAACCGAGATCCCGTCTCCGTATGACCTTAGCTGTTGGTGAGACGTAAAACTCAAATACTCACTCACTCACTCACCCACTCACTCGCTCACTCAGATCTGATGGCCAGTTTGTTTAACGGGGCGAACCATTTTAGCAAATGTGGTAAAGGGTCACTCAAGGTACATTCCTGTGAACTTATTTCAAAATCCATTCACCGGTTTAGGAGATGTCATTTGAAATTATTGCTGGCAACGCACAACACACAAAAGACGACGAATACCGGACACAGGTCGATCACAATAGCTCACATTGAGCACCTTGTGCTCAAGTGAGCTAATAAAGGAAAATAGCAGACTCGGTTATTGAGCTTGTTCATTTATGACCAGTACTGAAATGTGCAAAACTTGCCCTTCTAGCACCGGATTAAGCAGAACACTATTTTCAAAATGATTCTAAATGAACTCCATGATCCCAAATTAAGCCTATGTAAAACCATGGGGCCCCGGGTCGGGGCCCTTTTAGTTCCCAGAGCTATTATTAGAACAATCTTCGTAGAGGTCCTCTAGATGAAGCTTCATACCCAATTTCAAAGACCATGGATTTCTGGCTTCACACAAGACGATTTTTTTTTCAGGTTTTCCCTATATAAGCCTATGTAAAATCAGTGGGCCCCAGGACGGGGACATTTTGGCCCGGGGGCTATAATTTGAACAATCTTGGTATAGATCCTCTAGATGAAGCTTCATAGCAAGGTCCTCTAGATGAAGCTTCATATCATATATCAAAGACCCGGACGTTCTGGTTTCAGACAAGAAGAGTTTTAAAAGTTTTGCTTGCTGGTTTTGTTTGGATCCCAAATTTTTGAACTACTTTCAGTATGTACCTTCCGAGCATCATTCTGATGAAGTTTGGTTTAAATTGCCACAGTGGTTAGGAGGAGATGTCAGTGTTGACAGACGACGGATGAAGGACGGACACCTGAGCATTGGCCTGTCCATTACGAAAACACGCCCAAACGAATACATTGTAACCTTTATCTCCGAAAAAATGAAAATTTTTAGATGAACAATTGTGATATTTTTCTTATTTCTGCTTTACAATATAGATTGAAGGTTGTCGTTAGAACCGCCTCATCGAAGCGGTCCTTACTAGTAACCACAATCTATATTGTAGAGGAGAAATAAGAAAAAAAGGTTTACCCCTGCAAACCCCAGTCTTACTAAATAAAAGTGGGGTTCAAGGGAGTCAAAATTATGTAGGCGTGTTTGCGTGATGCAGAAAAACTCAGGTGAGCTACATAAAATCAACAAGGTTTACAAGCATGGACTGTCCGACTCGCACCGCTTTCCCTGGGCAGGCTTAGATCCTCTAAACGGTTTGCCAGTACTAGCGTGCGGTCGGTTTCAGCTCTGCGAGGAAGCATCATTCAGCCCATCTTTATGTTCAAGCCCCGACGGGCGGGACGAAAGTTACTTTATTACATTAGACGTTGTTATATTTGTCGTTGTCTGCGCACGCACGCACGCACGCACGCACGCACGCACACACACACACACACACACCGAGTACCCACACCACCTTCGACCTCAGTACCTACACCAACTTCGACCTTAGGATATATGTTTACTTTATGAGTTAATTTTTTCGTTTGAGTTTTCATCTTTTCCTAGCATCGGCCTCGGTAGCTCAGTCGGATGCGCGTCTGACTAGTGATCAGGAGGACGGTGGTTTGATACCTGCTGGGGTCGGCAACATTCTTTCGTAGAGTTTGATCATTTAATCTTTTCTACGGTCATTCTCTCCCTTCCGCCGATTCAAGACGGGCAGTTGTCAGTTTATGCCGAAAGAATGTACACTGTACTGGTTAACCGCTTACGTATATATATGTTGATAGGTAAATTGACCGGCTCAAAAATGACCTAAAACTAGTTTAACTCCAATACAAACAAACAAACTTGTCCTGGACGAAAGTTACTTTATTGTCTACGCCCATGGGCGTAGACATTATAGAGATTGAGTTTGACACGGAAGTACAGCCATTAGTTACCCACGGTGGAGGTTGACCTTTCCATTCTTATGCAACACAACAAGTATAAGCTTTCACAAGAAGAAAAGAGCAGCCTATAGCAAGTGTAAGCTTTCACACAAAAAGAGGCGGGCGGGCAGAGCTCTGGCACAGAATTGCTATTACATTTGTACAAGCCTATATTTGCTGTCATATTTGTACAGGCTAATACAAAAATATACATCAACAAACTCTCGACCACGACGGACCACTGCCTATCTTTTAAGCTACTCTGCCGCCTTCGGCTCTGGTGAGCTAAAAAACATACCTCGCCGTTAGCAAACTGTTAGGTTTAAACTTCAATTAGCTTTCTATAAAGTCTTACTTAACAAACAGTTTTCAAGCATTCAATTTGAAAGGTGTCACAAGCATACACGTGCCTTTTTAAAGATGAAAAAGTACTTTTTCACAATATTACAACATTTTTAGACATTATACTTCAGTCGGCAGGATGACGAATTAGAATATTGCCAAAGAAAGTTAATTGTATAAAACACATTTTCTGGGGTATAACTCTAGACATTCACATTTAATATGAGGCCCCCGCCCATAGGGGCTGGAAGAAATATATGGGCTGCATGATGCTTCCACGCAGAGCTGAATCCGGCCCGCACACTAGTACTGGTAAACCGCTTAGAGGATCTAAGCCTGTCCAGGAACCGCGGTGCGAGGCGGACCGCCAATGCTAATAAACCCAATTGGTTTCATTGGGCGACAGGGCTCGAGATGTCATTTCATCTCAATGTCGGGTAAAAGTCCCACAAAATTGGAAGTAACGTCTCCAAAATGACCTTTACAGTGTTGACGGGGACGTTAAACCTCAAATCAAACAAAAAAACATTTAATATGTGATAAGCGTAGACCTAGCTTTTTGTAAAAGGCTATACTTGTTAGATAAGGCGTTGATACATTTGGCGTTGACTGCAACGCCTAATTGGACTGCAACGCCTATTGTAACATCGCCTAATGTAATACACTCAGAACATTTCATAGAATCTTGGGTCATATCATTAATAAGAACAGTGTTGCGTTGGTATCTTTCAAGAAGCACAGCCTCCCACCTCAAGTACCCACACCAGCTTCGATCCCGGTATCCACACCACCTTCATCTCTAATATATATGGATACTTGATAGCTTAAACATTTTCATTTGAGATTTCGTCTTGTCCTAGACGAAAGTCAGTTTATTACATTAAGCGTTGTTACATTTGGCATTGTCTGCAACGCCTAATGTAACATCGCCTAATGTAATAAACTCAGAACATTTCATAGAATCTTGAGTAATTTCATTAATAAGAATAGAGTTGCGTTTGTATCTTTCAAGAAGCACAAGCCCCCCACCACAAACACTCCCAAGTACCCACACCACCTTCGACCTCAGTACCCACACCACCTTCGACCCCAAGTACCCACATCACCTTCGATCCCAAGATATATGGATTCTTTATGATTTTAACTCTTTCATTTGAGATTTCATCTTGTCCTAGACGAAAGTTACTTTATTAGATTAGGCGTTGTTACATTTGGCGTTGACTGCAACGCCTAATGTAACAACGCCTAATGTATTACACTCAGAACATTTCATAGAATCTTAAGAAATATCATTAATTAGAATAGAGTTGCGTTTGTATTTTTCAAGAAGCACAAGCCCCCACCACATACACTCCAAGTACCCACACCACCTTCGACCCAAGTACCCACACCACCTTTGTCTCCAGTACCCACACCACCTTCGACCCTAAGATATATGGATTCTTTATGATTTTTACTTTCTTATTTGAGATTTCATGTTGTCCTATACGTTAGTTACTTTATTACATTAGGCGTTGTTAGATTTGGTTTTGACTGCAATGTCTAATGTAACATCGCCTAATGTAATACACTCAGAACATTTTATAGAATCTTAAGTAATATCATTAATTAGAATAGAGTTGCGTTTGTATCTTTCAAGAAGCACTAGTCTCCCCATCACAAACAGTCCATGTACCCATACCATCTTCGACCCCAGTACCCACACCACCTTCGACCCCAGTCCCTAAACCACTTTCGACCCAAAGATATATGGATACTTTATGAGTTTAACTTTCTCATTTGAGATCTCATCTTGTCCTAGAGGAAAGTTACTTTATTACATTAGGCGTTGTTACATCTGGCGTTGAGTGCAACGCCTAATGTAATACACTCAGAATATTTCACAGAATTTTGAGATATATCATTAATTAGAATAGAGTTGCGTTTGTATCTTTCAAGAAGCACAAGTCCTACTACCAGAAACACTCTAAGTACCCACACCACCTTCGAACCCAGTACCCACATCACCATCGTTCCTAGTACCCAAACAACCTTCGACACCTAGATATATTG
This sequence comes from Lucinisca nassula, assembly GCA_963580285.1. Taxonomy (NCBI): domain Eukaryota; kingdom Metazoa; phylum Mollusca; class Bivalvia; order Lucinida; family Lucinidae; genus Lucinisca; species Lucinisca nassula. Next base: position 54,862,555 of record OY757018.1, on the reverse strand, counting down.
ATACTTTATGATTTTAACTTTTCCATTTGAGATTTCATCTTGTCCTAAAGGAAAATTACTTTATTACATTAGGCGTTGTTACATTTGGCGTTGACTGTCGCCTTATGTTACAACGCCCAATGTAATACACTCAGAACATTTCATAGAATCTTTAGTAATAACATTAATAAGAATAGAGTTGCGTTTGTATCTTTCAAGAATCATAAGCCCCCCCCCCACCACACACACTCCAAGTACCCATAACACCTTCGACCCCAGTACCTACACCACCTTCGACCCCGGTACCCTCACCACCTTCGACCCCAAGATATATGGATCCTTTGTGATTTTACCTTTTTCAGTTGAGATTTCATCTTGTCATAGACGAAAGTTACTTTAGTACATTAGGCGTTGTTACATTTGGCGTTGACTGCGACGCCAAATGTAACAACGCCGAATGTAATACACTCAGAACATTTCATAGAATCTTAAGTAATATCATGAATTATAGTAGAATTGAGTTTGTATCTTTCAAGAAGCACAAGCTCCCAACCATACACACTCCAAGTACCCACACCACCTTTGACCCCAGTACCCACACCCCTTCGACCCCAGTACCCACACCACCTTCGACCCAAAGGTATATGGATACTCTATGATTTTAACTTTTTTTTTAGATTTCATCTTGTCCAAGACGAAAGTTACTTTATTACATTAGGCGTTGTTACATTTGGCGTTGACTGCAACGCTTGATGTAACAACGCCTAATGTAACACACTCAGAACATTTCATAGAATCTTAAGTAATATCATTAATTAAAATAGAGTTGCGTTTGTATCTTTCAAGAAACACAAGCTCTCCACCATACACACTCCAAATACCCACACCACCTTCGACCCCAGTACCCACACCCCCTTCGACCCCAGTACCCACACCACCTTCGACCCCAAGGTATATGGATACTCTTTGATTTTAACTTTTTTTCGATTTCATCTTGTACTACATGAAAGTTACTTTATTACATTAGGCGTTGTTACATTTGGCGTTGACTGCAACGCTTGATGTAACAACGCCTAATGTAATACACTCAGAACTTTTCAAAGAATCTTAAGTAATATCATGAACTAGAATAGAGTTGCGTTTGTATCTTTCAAGAAGCACAAGCTCCCCACCATACACACTCCAAGTATCCACTTCACCTTCGACCCCAGTACCGACACCCCTTCGATCCCAGTACCCACACCACCTTCGACCCCAAGGTATATGGATACTCTTTGATTTTAACTTTTTTTGAGATTTCATCTTGTCCTAGACGAAAGTTTATAACATTAGGCGTTGTTACATTTGGCGTAGACTGTAACAACGCCAAATGT